>CAUEHQ010000004.1:90000-122692 GCA_958510825.1 Brachypterus glaber
AATAACAGCTTGTCTCCCGGCGATTTTTACACTAAATTATGTCTAAACACACACCCTTAAAATAAGGGAGTGGTATCACAAACTGAAGTTTTTTTCCCTTATGCACCGGACTAAATATGAATTTTCGTGTGAAGGTAGGCAGAAGGTACTAGTGCTTAGTTTTTCTTTATCTAGGTTATGCAGGCAAGCTTGAAATTGATCAAGTAATTTTTTTTCAAAAATTTTCATTTTTGCGAATATTATTGTTGGTACTGGATCCGGTCCTGGATTCGCTTCTGTTATGATGTTTAATAGTGCCAAATTCAAAATCTTAATATTCTATTCACAACGTGTAGCGCTAGAATAGTATTATACAGTAGTTTCGAATTTCCCAAAATCGCCAAAAAAACGTCATAGACAAAACATTCTTGGATACAAATGTGTTTCCTTAAAAAATAAGAAACTTTGAAAATGTCCGTCCGTCCGTCTGTCTATCTGTCCGTCCGGTGTCAAGTTTTTTGTAGACACGATAACTCAAGAACGAATAACACCGGTTAACAAATCTGAAGATTTCTCTGAGATTCTAGATATAAGTTTATACCAATTTTGGATCGCTGAATTTAAATTCGAAGACCGTTTGTATCCACCACCCTCAGATTTTTTGATATCATAAAAAATAAAATAAGGAAAATTGTTTTTGTGTAATTACAAAAAATTGCTTTGACTTATCACATTAAAATTTAGTACCGCTAGGTAATAAGTTATTTATTCCTCTACTTACCCAAAAATACAATTACAGTATTGTGCAAAAATATAGCAATAAATAAAAAATTAAAGTTATAATTTTGCTATTAATATTTATTGTATACAAATTTATCCAGTACGTGTGTCTTTAATAAATAATAACATTTTAAATAAATGCTGGGATGTAAATAAAAAAATATGGTTTTACCAATTTTTATTGTGCATAAATATAGCAACAAGTAGATTTTTATTTTAAATTATCAGTTTAAATTTATTTTTCCTGGTAAAAAGTATTTTAAAAGAACATATATTTTTAACATCCGCGACAATTTTGAGCAAATTGGAAAAGGCAGGTGGATCAAATATTAGTTTAAGTACTCTAAGAAGAAGCCTACTTGTTGCTGATTTATCTGCCCGTCGCCCTCCCAAGAAACCCTTACTTTTGAAGAAGAACGTTAAGGCCCGACTTCATTTTGCAGAAACGCATATAAACTGGTCTGAAACTGACTGGAAAAAAGTGTTTTTTAGCGACAAATCAAAGTAAAATTTAAGAGACAGGCGCAGTGCCTATGGCTCATTTGTCTAAAATAGAATTAGTTTGAATGGATAATTGGGGGAGTGATTCTTTGCTCACTGATGCGAGTTGCATCTGTCATAATTTGGCGGAGTTGGATCAAGACTATATTAATAAACTAATTGAGTCAATGCCAGGGTGATGTTCTGAAGTCATTAGGGAAAAGGGGTACGACATAAAATATTAATCACAACATTTTATTTTTAATTTTTATATTAAAATAAAAAACAGCAATATGTAGTTGCTATATTTTTGCACAATAAAAAAATTTAAAAACCATAATATTTTATTTAAATCCCAACATTTATTTAAAATTTTATTATTTTTGTAAACACCTCACGGTGGGTTTGAATGCGAAAATCGAGAACACTAAATTTTTCTCTTGAAGAATATTCCCCGCATCCGTACGATTAATTTGACAAAAAAAGCAAAATCCTTTAGCGCTTTTTTAGAAAACTTTTTTGTTTTGCTTAACTATGCTTTCGCGAGAGAATCGAACAGTTTTTGGGAATTTTGCTCCAACACATCTTCGATTTAAATGATATTTTTTTTCTTATTCCTACACCTAACTTTAGGTCAAATCTAATTTTTTTCTTTGATCGGATCAAAACTTTGGACTCTAGGACCAAAAGAGTTTTAGGTCCCCAAAAAAGATTAAATTTTGTTTTTTGGGTATAAAAAAAATATTTCAATACATATTAACTTTATTTTTGGTATGTATATGACCCTCATGAATAACTAGATATTCACCAAAAATAAAGTTTAAATATATGCCCAAAGATGGCGCTGTGGTAATGTTTTCGAATATAATGACCATTTTTATGACCTATGGACTCGAAGAAGCAACGCTGCTCAGAAAAAGTGGGCATGGCACATTAAACTACAAAGTTTCCTTTGTAATTTACCATAGAGTAACTAAAGTGACTCTGCACGTAGGCATTGAATTTAGTTTTTTGGGTATATAAAAATTATTTCAATACCCATTAACATTATTTTTGGTATGTATATGACTATCATGGATAACTAGATTTTTTACCTAAAGACGGCGCTGCACAGAGGGCCAGGGAAAAAAAGTGGACTTAACGCACAATAAAACTTGTCAAAAATGTTTGATCAAAACAAAACCCTTATATTTTTCTAGAATTAAAGATTTAAAAAAAAACAGGGAGCTTTACAGTATGAAGTGAAGTCGAGAAAGGACAAACAGAGACGTATTAAATATGCTCTTACAAACTTCTGACCCTTTTATTACAAGTCTTAGAAAATTACCAAAAAAGAAAAACTTCCTTATTTACCTGAAGTACTTACCCTCTTAGAAATAAATCCAAGTACTGAAGACAATGACAATAACGATAGTGACGATGATGACAATTAAAGTTCTGATTGTAGCTGTAATTAAAATCTTAATTTTATAAGGGGTGTTTTGTGATAAAAAATATAATAATAAAATAATTTAGTAAAAAGTAAAATATTTATTATAAAAATAAAGTTTAATTAAAAAAATATGAGGTTTAATTTTATCAAACATTTCGTGCGTTAAGCCAAAATTATTGGATTACCATTAACCTGTTGTTAATATCTACGTAAAAAATACGTATATAAAAAAACTTTATTATTTTTCTCTGTGTTGCGCAAAAAATCCGCAACTTTTTTTTTCATAGAATAATATTACTATAGTTAAGGAAAAATCTCCATGGAAAGGCACACTTAACAAATGGATATATATTTTTTTAATTTATGATTTAAACTGATAGTTACTATTTTCACGTTTCTAGGACCTTTATATTACGATACAGACACTTTACTAATTATGTAATATATTTTTAGACATATCTGAGGATAATTAAGTACATATTCTATGATTAAAAAAAATAGTTTATTTTACAGATGACATAATACGTTGAAATAAAGATTTTCACAAAAATAGGGGATTAAATTAATTTTTAAGTTTGATTATATATTTTTCATATTAAGTGCTTTAATTTTAAGTGTTTCTCCAAAACTGAAGACTTTTCAAAAAAAATTACCCCTGATTTCGTGCAAATACAGTTAAGGTTCAAAAACTGATGAGTCATATTGACTCCGTCATTTTGAATTTTTAGGTTATGAACATTGCTCTACATAAACATAATCAAAAGAAGACATTTGACACATTTTTATAAAGATCGAAAGAAAAATATTTTTTTTTTTGAATTTTTTCATTATTTTATTCGAAATCAGCGGTATCAAAAATAGCCGTATGCAAAAATTCAGAATTTTGTCCACTTTTTTTTCCTTGGCTCTCGGTGCTCTGGGCTAATAGGGTTCTTCACTAAGTCTTGTTTTTAATATTTGAACACAAATTTACAAAGTACTTTATAATAGTAAGGTAAATGTAAAGTAATTTTCCTTTTTGATAACGCTAACTATTTTAAAAATCGATTTAAAGTTTAAATTTTTTCGTCGCGCCCTATTTTCTACGTCACAGATAGAGACTGCGCAGAAACGACATTTTATTTCTTAGTGTGGCTAAACTGCTAGCGTAGACATAACCCCACTTTTTATCTGTCAGTGGAGAGTTCCTTGTTAAATTTCGGAATCGAAAAGTTATTTTATTTGTTTTTGCATTATTTATGGCTTCAGTGGATTTTTTTTGTGAAAGCAAGTAGCGAAAATTTACTACACGTTAATTACGTGATGGTTAAAGAATTTTTCGCAAAAAACTTGGACTATTTTAGTGTGGAGTACCGAAGAAGATGTTATTGGTTATGTGCAACTCAATCAGGACAAGAGCACTAGTATTTGCACAGTAAAAGGACGTGTTGTCTTTGAACACAAAGTTCATAATACAGTATACAAGAAATTTATGAAAATAATGAAGTGATTCTTCATTCTAGTTGCCAAAGTTTTACAGCTTCTGAAGGTAAATTATTTTAGTTATTTTGGTCTGTGGAATTCTGGGGTTCTATTTTAAATACTTATAAAAAGTCAGCTGTTGTGGGGCAATCCCCTAAGCAACAGGAGCCCCAGCCGAGTATATATCTGTGGCTTGGTTCTAAAAGGGCCAATATCAAAAATTTTAAACGGATACACTAAATCAAACAAAACATTGGCTGTTTTAGCAGTTTAACAGACATGTTTGTTAAAAACACCCTTGTCACTTAAAAACTACATTTATCTCACAAGCACTGACGTTGGCTTTTTTAGGTTATATAGAAAAGGGTAGTTCTGCAGTATAACTTATAATAAGAATAAAGTGACATTGGCCCTTTTAGAACCAAGCCATGATATACAACCAGATTTTTTCCTGCTAACTACCCCCCCCCCCCCACTCAGAATAAAATTTAACACTTTCTTAATATTGAGGGCTTTATAACGTAGAGGTGTACCTTCAGTTTTTGGTTTCCATTTCATATTATGAAGCCTTTGATATAATCGTATCAAAAGTAAAAAGCATTTTTAATTGTTCTAGGTGGATGTAAGCATGCAATTGCAGAGGTTGAGTGCTACTAGGAAAAACCAGCATTGGCACAAGTGGGCCACAAAATGAAATACATCAAGGCCTCTAAATTAAAAATTGGGGGACCCTCTATGTTCTTTGAAGATATAGGAAATTACTTTAGCGACAGAATTTTAGATGAGGCCAGAACACAACATAGTTTTCCTCAAATCCACAAAAAAATAAGTTAGGGTGGGGTAATAAAATTCAAAAAAAGTATTGAAAAACAAAAATTTATTTAAATATAAATGTATATTATGTATACAGGGTGTATCAGAACTCGCGTTAAAAAAATTACATGTGCGCTCATACAGCAATAGAAAAAAATTGAGCAAAATTTGAGTGGGAGTTTCGGGATTGGATTTTCCAATTAACTTTTTAAAAACAAATACAGGAGACTTTATTGAAAAAGGTACAATAATTTTAATTATATCAAGTCTACAAACAACAAAGATCTAGTGTTAAAAAGCGTTTTACATATATTTATAAACTTGTTAGATCTTACTAAGCAGAAATATAATAAGGGCTAACTAGGTGTTCCAGGCATGTAACTCCTCCCTTCTCAGTTGAGAACTCCGGGCTGTGACTGGAGTTCGATGTCAAACACTCCAGGTTTTCTTTCATCTTTCTTTAAATTCTTCTTCCTGTAGATTTTTCTTATGTGTAGAGTTATTCCAACAGCTACTGCAATTGCCAAAAATATGTATAGAATTACTGTGTAACCACTGGTCTGATGAAAACTTATTGGTTCGATTTGATTTATTTCTTCTACTTTATTTTGTAGTATTGTTTGTATATTGTTTAATTCTTCCAGGTCGATGTTTTTCAGCTTAAACGGTTGTATTTTTGGTAAGTTAGTCATTGATGGCTTTTGATTTATATTTATCATTGGAAAATCAAATTGTTTAAATTTACTATTGTTATTTCGGTATGTTTTTAAAACGAAGTTGTTGACGTGAACCTCACATTTATTGTTTAGTTCTATAATGTAGCTTCCACTTAAGGGTACATAATTTTTGTCGTTTTTACATATTTGTATTGCAACAGTCCTTTCGGGAACGATGACGATCCATTGATTTCTTTCGATTTTTTGGATGTTGATTTCTTGAAGGGTAACTGGTATTTGTTGGCAGTTGGAAATGTTGTAAATATGTTTTAAAACTTGTAGCTCACAAGGAGTATTGATTGATTTTGCTGTATTGATTTCTTGGCATAAATATTCTTCAGGGATTATTTCTTGGCATTTTTCGTTGGTAAGTGCGTAGGATTTTTCATTGTTTTAAAGGTATTTGGAGTTAGGAATAATTGTTTTAAAAGACTTTATTGCAGGAGTAGGAAATGGATTAATTTTATAGTAAACATAACTTTCTACCTCTACTATTGGTATCTCCAACATAAAAATTATTTTATTTAACTTTAAATAGCTCTTAATTTGCATTATTTTTTCATATAACAGAATATTTTGTAAATTTGGATTAAAAGGTAGTTTGTTATTAAGTAACTGTTTGTGCGCTGACTGTAATTCTAATATCAGATCTTCTGGTTCGATAATTGAATTATGAAAAGTGTTAAGTTTTGAGAATGAAATAGCTACTTCAATATTTTCTAGAGTATTAGAAATAATTTGAAAGGTAGTGATTATTTGTGAAAGTACCATGAATATAATTGTAAATTGTCGTGACTTTGTGTTTATTAAATGTGTAGTATTAATGATTTTCTCTATTTCAGTTATTCTTGATTGCATAATTTTCTGGTTATGAGCTAAAGATTTTGTACTATTTTTAAATTTTTAAACTAAGTTTTAATTTTAAATTGATTATTCGAAAGGGTCGTTTTTGCTTCATCTTATTTTTGAGCATCCGTTTGGTTTGGACTTTTTGACTGATTTTTGATGATATGTTTGTTTAAGTGTTTTAAATTGGTCGTAAATATCGTTTATGTCATAAATCTGAACAAATGTCCAGTGGTCGTTGTATATTTGTGCATTTCCTAACTTGATCGGTAGAAGCCCTGGGTTGTCATTTAGGTTGTGGTATTTGGGATATTCTGCGATGGTGAAGATCAAGAAGCATTGGACAAGTCTGTAACAAGGGGTCTTTTTAATTCTTTAATATGTATAATTTCTTCCTTACTATTGTTAATATTTTTAATTTTTACTTTATTATTTTCCAGAAGTTCAAGTACTTTATAGGGTCCTGTAAATTTGTTTTCTTTTTTATTTCTTTCGTTGGTATATTTATAAACTATATTGTCTAACTGAAAGTCCACTTGATCGGGAACTTTAGTATTTATTTTTTTTATTATTTTTTCTTTTAGTTCTTTATTTTTCTCCGCAACTGAATCGTACAGGGATTTAAGTTTTTCCTTGTGGTTATATGCGTAATCTATGTAGTAATTAGCAGTCAACAGTTCAGAGGGGTCACGTGAGTCCGTATGTCCGTAAACTAATTCATAGGGGTAAATATCGTTCTATTGTATGCTATTATTGCGTATTTTATAAGGGTTAAATATGGGTCCTGGGGGTGTTTAATCTTTAGGAGCCTTAAGTGTTCAATTAATGTGGAATGAAGACGTTCCACTGGAGAATGTGACTCATGATGCCCTGTAGTTCCAAAATGTATTTTAATATTGTGCATTTTTAGAATATCTTTTACTATTTCGTTTTTAAATTCAGTTCCGGGGTCACTAACAATTTTTGAAGGTATTCCGCAACATGAAAAGAAATTTATTATTTACACGTTTCAGTTGCCAATGTACTACCTATGGGTATTGCTTGTGCAAATTTAGAAAATTTATCAAAGATAGTTAAGTATTTTTGTTTATCGAAAGTGAAGGTGTCCATGTGTATTATTTCAAAGGGTTTAGATGGAGTTTCTGTTAAAACAATAGGGGTGTAATGGGGAGTTCTTGAGTATTTTGTTATTTGACACGTGTCACAATGATTAATGTAGTCCGTTACGTCGTCTTTCATTTTTGGCCAATAATAATTTCGTTTTAGTTTTTCAAGAGTTTCGTTAATGCCTCTATGATTGCTTTTTCCTTCATGCTGGTATTTGATTATTAAATTTTGCTCTTCTTTATCGCGTACTGTATTTACTATTTTACTGCAATTTACTAATTTTAATCCGCTCCTATAGAAGTTTTCCATGTAAACCTTGTTAAAAATTTTATATTGTTCGCTGTCAAAGAAATATAGGTAAAATGTGTAACCGGTTGCTGTATATTTTTTCAAAAATTCAATTATTAAATTTTCGTTATGTTTGGGGATTTTAAGTAGTAATATTTTTAAGTGTTGGAAATGATCGAATTTGACTTCTAAGTCATTATGTACATTAGGGGAAATATAAACTTGATGGGATTTGTTATTTATTATGTCGTCCAAAATTGGTATACCTTCGTTTAAAGTGTTAGAATTGTGAGAGTGGGATGTTTCTATAGATTCAAGGGGTGGTCTAATTTGTATATCCTGTAGAATTTTGATCTTAGGTTTTGGTTGTATGGTTTCTTCGAGATTCTCAATTGTTTCATTAATTTTTTCATTTAAGGGGTTTTCTGGGTTAAGTTCTGCGTCGAGAAATTTGTCAATGTCAATGTCACCTGGGTTATTTATTACTGATTCGTTTTCTATAGCATGGCATTGTAAGTCTGGTTCTGTGTCGTAAATTTTAACTATTATGTTACTGTCTTGAAAAACTGCTTTTATTATGTTGAACACTGGAGTCCAGTTAAGTTTGTCTAGTCCGCAGGCAATTTTTGGCATTGATATAGTTTTTATATTAAATTTTAAAAGAAGTAATTTAAGATTTTGTAATGTTTGATATACTGTTTTATAGGATAGTTTTTCATAATAGTTTTCTTTGGTTATCAAATAAAATATTCTTTTGTTATTACATTTTATGTGTCCGACTTCACCTAATTTTTTATGTTGATTTTTTAATTTTTTTACTGAACCGAATTTATTTTTAAACTGCAGAGCGATTCCTTTATTCATCTCAAAATCTCGCGATACACAATGAGCAACTAAATAAATCGCCTTTTACATTACAAACATTTTTATTTTTAATTTCGACTTTTTTATTTACGATTCCTTCTAACAAGTTTTGATTTAAATTTTGCTGGTCAGTAAGGTTTATTTTGATGCGGGATAAAGCGTCTGCATTACTATTATATTTGCCTTTTTTATATATTATGTCATAGTCAAACTCTTCTAGTCTTAGTTTCCAACGTACCAATTTTGAGTTTGGTTCTTTTAAATTGAAAAGCCAGGTTAATGGTCTGTGGTCTGTGTATATAGTGAATTTACGACCGTAAATGTATGGCCTAAAGTATTTGCACGCCCAAACTATTGCAAGACATTCTCTTTCAATAGTTGAGTACTTACACTCAGACTCGTTGAGAGTCCTAGAGGCATAAGCTATATGTCGGTCGTTAGGTAGGTTGCCTTGAGAAAGTACAGCCCCTAAAGCAAAGCTGCTAGAGTCTGTAGTTAAAATAAAAGGCTTTTCGAAGTCGGGATATTGTAGTAGGGGGTCGTTAGTTAGAATCTGTTTACAGGTATCAAAGCATTGTATGAATTCTGGGGTATGTTCGATTTTTTGGTCCTTTTTGAGACATTTTGTCATAAGTTTAGTAAGTTTAGCAAAATCAGGGATGAAACGTCTGTAGTAGCCCAAAAGTCCAAGAAAAGATTTTATTTCTTTTTGACTTTTTGGAATAGGAAATTTTTTGATGGCGGATACCTTATCTGGGTTAGGTTTCACGCCTTCGGGGGTTATGACATGACCTAAGTACTGAAGGGTTTTTTGGAGAAACTCGGACTTATCTAATTGAATTTTTAAATTACTGTCCCTAAGCCTATTGAAAACTTGTTTAAGTCGTTCAATGTGCTCTTCTAGGGAAGTGCTAAATATGATGATATCGTCCAGATAAACTAGACAAATTTCATTTTGTAAACCACGCAATATGTTATTCATTAGTCTCTGAAAGGTGCTCGGAGCATTAATAAGTCCAAAGGGCATACGCAAGAATTCAAAATGACCTTCGTTGGTAGAAAATGCCGTTTTTTTGACATCTTCTGGATCGACTTCAATTTGGTGAAAACCTGATGCTAAGTCAATAACTGTAAAATACATTGCTTTTCCTAATTTGTCTAAAAGTTCAGTTATATTGGGAAGTGGAAATTTATCTGCAATTGTTTGGTCGTTTAACTTTCTATAATCTATGACCATTCTCCATTTTTTGCATCCAGAAGCGTCGGCCTTTTTACCAACTATCCAAATTGGACTAGAAAATGGACTAACACTTGGCTGAATGATATTTTGGTCTAACATTTTATTAATTTGGGTTTTTACTTCCTGTTTATGGATTTGGGGATACCTATACGATTTAACGAAAATTGGGGAATCTGATTTTAACCTTATTTTATGTTTAATTTTGTTTGTAAAGCTAAGGGGGATACCGTCACATTGAAATATGTCTGTGTTCGTAACATAATTTTTCGATAGCGTCTTTTTCTTGTTTATTTAAATGACCAATTCTAGTTTGCTTAAGTTTTGTTTTAATTTTTTGTCGTCCTCTTTTGACTTTTTGCTGTATTTAAATTCATTTAAATCATCTATAAAATTACTGTTTACTATATCGATTGTTTCTACTTCTAAAGGCTTATTAATATTAAAGTTTATACTTGTTTCACTGGAGTTTAAAATTGTTGTTGTTGCAAAGTAATTTTCTATAGTTACTAATGCAGAAGGCATCATGACTTCATCAGAAAATTTTGTGTGAGGCACAATGCCTACACCTTCCTTGATATTTACTGGTATTTTTGTGAGTTTATTCATTCTAGGTTCTAGTTTTATAGTAAACGTTTCAAAATTATTATTTTCTTTACAAGTATTTTTATTTTTGTTTTGGTATGTAAAAGGAATTCTTGAGTGTGGTGAAACTATACATTTTAAATTAAAGTCTATATTTGCACCTATTTTATTTAAAAGATCAACTCCAATTAAACCATCGTATTTATCGCTAAATTTAAATAAGTAAAATTTATTAGTATCTTTAAAGTTAAAATCATCAAAAAGAGGAATACAAATTACTTCGTTATGAAAGCTCGTATCGTGGGCATCTTGTATATTAAAATTTTCGTTAAAAATAAAAATTTTGTAAAATTTATATTATTATTAAACTTTTAGTACTGCCAGTATCAATCAAAAATTTTGCTTTAAGTTTGGGGATATATATAAAAGGCAAATCAGATTTAATTGTATTAACACAAATCATCTCTGTGTTTTTGTTGATTGGTCCATGGGAAAATTTAAATTTTTTGAATCTAAGTTGTCTGTTCGATATCTTGGGGGTTTTGATCGTTGTTTGGATTGTTTTGTTCGTCAGGGGTTTCTTTTTGAGACTTTCCTTCATATTGTTAGTACTGGTTAGATTCGTAAAAGTGATATGGGTCACAATATTGGTTCGGGTCATAATATTCGTTGGGGTCATAACATTGATGGATCGAAATCAGGGTAATCTTCATAAGACATAGTTTAATTTCGTGTTGACAGAGTCTACTTCCATCAGTGTGGGTCTATAACTATTTTTTGTACGTTGACTAAAAGTGTTTCTATTATTAAAGTAATTTGTAGAACCAAAGGGTCGCATATTTTGATTGAAAGAGTTAAAGGGTATATTAAAAACGTTTGCTTGTGGTCGTGGTGTCTGTCCAAAAATATTTTGAAAACGTTGAGGCTGGCTAAACGTATTCGAAAAGTTTGGTCTGGAGAAAGATTGTTGAGCAAAATTAGGTCGTGGAGAAAAATTTGGTGTTTGAGCAAAAAAGGATGGTCGTGAAAATTGTGGTAGTGGTGGTCTAGAAAAAGGTTGCATTTGCGGTCTCGTTTGATTTGGTTGTAATCTAGATAGCGGTTGGTAATATGGTTGTAAATTTTGAGCGTTAGACTTATTTTGTGCGTAAATAAAATTCTCTTCTTCAATAACTAAGCTCATGGCTTTTTCTAAAGTGTCTGGGTTTCTCAAGCGTATGTTATTTTGTAATTGGCCAGAAAGTCCTCTAATAAACGTTTTTAAAGATAGTTCATCGTAATTGTTTACATGTAAGGCCTTCTATTCTGGGGTATAATCGGTTGACGATTTTAATTTGGAAATTACCAAAGATCGGCAATCTTGACACCTGATTCCAAAATTGTATGGCGTTTCATTTTTATTTGGTCGAAGTCCAATGAGGTCTTGGACCAAACAGCTAATGTTTCTTTGATCGCAAAAATTTAATGTTAAAGATTCTTTAATTCTAGTCCATGAGGTCATATCGTTTTCGCAATTATCGATAAAAATGTTGAGAGTATGTGGGTCACCCTCATATTTGGGAATGGTGTCCAGGTAGAGTTTTAAAAGTTGTAAATCGGACTGTGCCATTGTTTGGTTATTAGCTTGATTATTTGGGTTCAAATTAACAGTCCTATTTCTATATTCTAAATTTATGTTACTAAGCCTATCTAAAATTTCGTCGAGTTCGTCAGAGTCCGTCATAAAAATTTAAATTGTTAATAATTTTTCTCAGTGTATATGTATTTTACTAGTTTTAATTTTTAATTTAATTAAACACTCGTAAATAGATAAACGTGATTTTTTAATATTACTAAACTAGATAAAGCGACGTTGTTCGTTCGAGTTTATCTTACGCCTACGCGTACACGATAACGGACGGTGACCGTGTGCTAAGTGTACTAAGTACTTTTTATGTTTAAAATGTTTCTTAATTGTAAATCTTATTTAAATAATATTTAATTTTTATGTTGCAAAATCTCAAAAGAAAAGTAGAATTTCGTACTATAAAGTGAATAATAATAATAATGAAGGAAGCACTTACATATATATTCTCATCTTAATCCTATACAGCTTCGGCGATGTGAGTCCTCTGCTGGTTCTGGTTTTGGCGATGTATGTCCTCTACCAGTCTGGTTTTGGCGATTTTTGTCCTCCACCAGTTACTGTTTTCGCTTTTTACTTCGCAATTGTTTTTCCACCCACTTTTCACTGTCTTTTTAGGTTCGTTCGCGAATTAATCGTTAACACGAAAAGTTTTTTACGCTTTTCACGATCCTACCGACTGCGCCAGTTTCGGGATTGGATTTTCCAATTAACTTTTTAAAAACAAATACAGGAGACTTTATTGAAAAAGGTACAATAATTTTAATTATATCAAGTCTACAAACAACAAAGATCTAGTGTTAAAAAGCGTTTTACATATATTTATAAACTTGTTAGATTTTACTAAGCAGAAATATAATAAGGGCTAACTAGGTGTTCCAGAAATGTAACTTGGGGGGTGTATGTATGAAATTTTGAGATAAGAACGTTTCGTTTTTACCAATCCCAGAAGCTGTTACAATTACCTATAAAAGTGGGTAAATTGCCCAATTGGTTTCTATGGAAACATACCAGTATCTAAAGGTATCCATTTTGAATGTTTGATGACAGTTTTTTCAATTTGTCAAAAATATTTTTTAAGATCAAAACTGTTATATTACTGGAAGATTATGGATTTTTAAACTTTATTGTAGTGAATTAGTAAATTTGTTTAGTGTTTTTTCTATGGTTTATTTAAATCAACTCCAATATGAGTAAGGATCAAGAATTTCTTAATTTGTTTTTTCTTTGTTATAATCCTACTTTAAATTTTAGGTCCTAATTAAGGATGAATAATTGAAATTTCTACATGTGCACATAAACTGGAATGGAAAATCTACCATTTAAAATATATATCGATGGACAAATGTTTAAAATGCCCCTCAATCCATACGATTAAAAAAGTAGAAAACCAATATACCAAATAATAGTTTATTGAGTTTTTTTAGGTATCGTCTATAATAATATAAATAAACATATTTAGTTAGTAAATTATTATTGCATTGTATTATAAGTAAATTATTAAAGACACGTGTTGTTTAACAGTTTATTTGGTTACAAATATTAAAAAATGGTCAAACATGTATCGGTAATTTAAGTATGAAACTAATAATAAATAAACTAATACACTTAAACGCAAAAAAATCACACACTTTATACAAAATTAAAGTTTGAGGTGGATCATCATATTGATTTAAAAAAAAAAACTAGAAAGTTGAGGCTGAGATAATTGATTCAGTTCCGGGAGCTAATCACTTGATTAGGTAAGAAACACTGGTAAAACAAATTTTTACGTGAAAGTCTAAATTACGAGTAAAAAGTTCTTTTAAATCCACTGAAAAGTCACTATCTAAAATACGGTAAGTTATAGATAAGATCCTCACTACTTCTGCTTTCGGAGACACGGGATAAAGCAAGCCGAAAGAGTCTTTGATCATATCCAAGGTGTCTTATAGAAGAAACTGTCCTTGTAGCTAGATGCTGCACATTTTCAATTAGTAGAATTTGTTTAATGAAATAAGGATTCTACACTCTAATAGTTAAATGGCATTCTTCTTTCATCAGCAAAGTCCAAACGAGTTTTTTCTTTTTATGTAAGCCCAATTTTAATTTTTTACTTTTTTAAGTAAAGATTAAAGGGGTTTAAACTATTTTCTTAAATAATATCCCATTTCAGTGTATGTGCAATGTAAACTTTCAACAGTTCTAAATTAGGACCTAAAAGGACCCCGCATGTTTTATATGTAAATTGAATTTCCGTTAAATTGGATAATTTTTTAATATGTTGTAGCTGATCAAAAGCTCTCGTGGGCCCAACTCAATCCCGCTTCTAGTTTTGGAGATATGGCTCAAAAACTTTGGCCATTTAAATCCGAAATTCTTGTAATTCTTGAAATTATTAAGAAACATTTACGTTTGGTTCTTATGTACTTATGTTAAAGACCATGTTAAGCCAAAGATATTATTTATTTTTACGAAACTAGAGTCGTAAAAAAATTTAATTTAAAAATGTTGGCGAATGCGCCAGCATAATAAAGCACAAATGACAAATGAAAAAAAAAACTTCCGTGAAATATGCTATAAGTTTTACAACTCATAGTATGTGCCTTTTTAAACAAAAAACTCTTATGGTAAAACTTTTGGGAACTATTCATTTCCCCTGTAATAATACTTCGGAGTGGTAAAATTGTCTGACATCGTAAAAATACTAAAAAAATACCTAATAATTATCACATATATAATAATAATATATAATTCGTTTGAAATAAAATATCCATCGACCCTCTAACGTCATTTGAAGAGAAACGTCTTCTGTGTAATATTGATGTCGATAGCTCTTTTATTCAACTTATAGATCTGCCATAAAACAATCCGTTTTATATTATTTTTTCAGATCTTGTTATTTTTATCATAACTTTCTAACTAAAAGGGCTATCGACATCAATATTACACAGAAGACGTTTCTCTTCAAATGACGTTAGAGGGTCGATGGATATTTTATTTCAAACGAATTATATATTTTAGTTTGGGGTCGATGGATATTTTATTTCAAACGAATTATATGTAATAATTATTAAAAAAGGTAGGTAGGTAGGTATTTTTTAGTGTTTTTTATGATGTCAGACAATTTTACCACTCCGAAGTATTATTACAGGGGAAATAAATAGTTTCCAAAAGTTTTACCATAAGAGTTTTTTGTTTAAAAAGGCACATACTATGAGCTGTAAAACTTATAGCGTATTTCACGGTAGTTTTTTATTTCATTTCTCATTTGTGCATTATTATGCTGGCGCATTCGCCAAAATTTTTAAATAAAATTTTTTTACGACTCTAGTTTCGTAAAAATAAATAATATCTTTGGCTTAACATGGTCTTTAACATAAGTACTTAAGAACCAAACGTAAATGTTTCTTAATAATTTCAAGAATTACAAGAATTTCGGATCTAAATGGCCAAAGCTTTTATGAGCCATATCTCCAAAACTAGAAGCGGGATTGAGTTGGGCCCACGAGAGCTTTTGATCAGTTGGTCATCAACTACAACATATTAAAAAATTAGCCAATTTAACGGAAATTCAATTTACATATAAAACATGCGGGGTCCTTTAAAGTAGGATTATAACAAAGAAAAAACACTTAACAAATTATTACAATTCACTTAAAAAATCCATAATCTTCTGGTAATATAACAGTTTACATCTTAAAAAAATATTTTTGACAAATTGTCATATGAAAGATTTTAACTTGACATTGTCATCAAACTTTCAAAATGCATACCTTTAGCTACTGGTATGTTTCCACAGAAACCGATTGGGCGATTTACCCACTTTTATAAGTAGTTGTAACAGCTTCTGGGATTGGTGGAAACAAAACGTTCTTATCTCAAAATTTCATACATACACCCCCCTCTCAAATTTTGCTCAATTTTTGTCTATTGCTGTATGAGCGCACATGTAATTTTTTTAACGTGAGTTCTGATACACCCTGTATAAAAATATGTATACATATACATATGTATGTAAATTATATTATGTATATGAAAATTACTTATCTTGGGATTTAATGTAGACATAATTTATTATATAATACAATGATTGTACAAATAAATAAATAAACTTAACACATGATAAATGGAAAAAATACAAGTGCCTTACTCATTTTTAATTACAACTTTAAATAATAGTGCTAGTACATGTTCCCTGCAGGATTGGCACTGAAATTTAAAATCCAAATTCGCTGACTTTTCCCTGACCAAATTTTTAAAATGTCAGAAAGTATTTCACAAAATTTCCTGACTTTTCCCTGACCTGATCATCTGCAACAAAATAAGTACTGTTAGTATTAATTTACATACAAAAATATTTATTAGGGATAGATAACACCCTCCAAATTTCAAGGTTTTATCTTAATGTATTCTTAAGTTGGTTACTCAGTTTATTGTATTTCTGGAATAAAGATTGCCATACAAACAAAAAAATGTGTACACTTTTTTGTTTTTATTGGCTTTATTATAACAAAAATACTGCTGCCAATAAAATAATACTTTTCCCTATAGGCCTAGTTCCATTAAAATCAAAAACAAAAAAAAATTAAAAATTCAAAAAAAGTTTCTTGTTTTGTAAAACGAAAAATAAATTGAAAAAAAAATGTTTTTGAAATAAATTGTTTTTACCCCGTTTTAACCCCTTATCCCAATCCGATTTTTACCAAAAACAATCCCAGCCTAGAACTTTAGATAATCAACCTATGGTCTAAATTTGAAATCTTTAGTCCGAAGCGTTCTTGAGTTATAATTAAGAGGTATGTGTATTAAATATAAATTATATTCTCTCCCTAAATATAAATTCATACTAGGTTAGGTACCGGTGCTTTTTTTTTAAATTTTACTCATATTAATCCGAATTTTTGGAAAATTTAACTCCTGCTAAAGCAGTCGTTGCATTTTCGTCATGGGGATTAATATTCGTAAAATTTATCTAAAAACCACCAAGGGAACGTTCAAGTATTACGTAACGCAAATTTTGATCATTTTGGACCCCCACCCCCCCTGTAACGCTATTTTCCAATACCATTAACATGGGCATAACACTTCAAAATGACTCCCCCCCTAGGAGCGTTATGTAATACTTGAACGTTCCCCAATACCTAACCTAGTATCACCCCTTAAAATTTTTCTATCCATGTACCATCTCGTGTACCATACACCTTGTATATAATTTTAAACTTACTTCAAGATGGTCCTCACAGCAGAAATATCCACCTATAGATTTCCCCTGGTTGTTGAAAAACAGATAATTATGAGTTCCGTACAGCCTCTGGTTTTGAAAAAAACTTCTTTGCAGTTTTTTGATGAATTTTTGCAACTTGGAAAAAAAAACAGTTTTTGAAATCCATGAATAAAAGTTAAACACGAGTATATAATTTGGTTTTATAAATAAAAACTAAACATTGTTCTTGAAATATATTATGTAATACTTAAAGTATGTCCCTGGATGCAGAAATTTTCTGCACATAGAGTAATTTCCATTATAGTCTGTAAATCTGCAAGTCATTTGAAAATAAACTATATTTCAAAAATGCTTTGACACAGATATGAAATTTAAACCAAAAAATTTCTATATGGTAAAAAAATCTTAGGTCCAAATATTAAGGCCTCAAACCTTTTAGTGTTTCGCAAAAGACTTTTTGTGCTTACCTTTTTAAAATGCACTATACACTGTCTTGAAATATAAAAAGTCCAGTAAATACACACCAAATAAAACTTAAACTGAATAAAACCGAAAAATAGGAAAATATAACCTCACATCAACGCTTCATGACAGTCACATCTATTTAATAACAATCAGAGTAGCCAACATACAAAATCAAAACTGACTTGAACTGCGCAAACTCTGTCTGTGACGTTTTCAGTGGAGCGGGAAAAAATAATTCAAATTTTATAATTTTTTTTCTCCTGTTTAAGTAGACTAAAAACTAAATAAATAGCATATATATTATAATTAGAACTTCTAGTTTTTAAAAATAATTAAAACCAAAAATCGAAGAAGACCCTATTTTTTCGAAAAATATTGACTATTTTCATGACCTATGAACTCGAAGAAGCATCGCTGCGCCCAAAAAGTGAATACTGTAGATTAAACTACAAATTTTTCTTTGTTATATATCATAGAGACTAACTAGGGGTAATTTGATTCCTTTTGGCAAAATCAATTTGAAAGTAACTCTGCACGTAGGCATTGAATTTAGTTTATTGGGTAAATAAAAATTATTTCAATACCCATTAATATTATTTTTTGGTATGTATATGACTATCATGGATTACTAGATTTTTACAAAAAAAGTTTGAATATTTGCCTAAAGATGGCGCTGGGATAATTTTTTCGAAAAATATTGACTATTGTGGGTTGTCCACACTGTGGCGCATATTTGGAGATAACATTAAGAAAGTATTGGTATAGTTATAGTTATCTTACCTTTTTTTTAATCAAATTTCCTTCGAAATTATTCTATGTTATTTATGACAGTGAAAATAATTTCACTAATGTTGGGCCCAATTTCTGAAAATCCATCTTCTATGTCTAAAGGAGTAATCGCTTTTCTTTTTACATATTGTTTTTGTGTATTGGGATATTAATCCACGAATTTGACTAGGTTGCAAGTATTCTTCGGGTAAAAAAACATAAGTTCCGTTTAGCTGGTAGTCTTGCAACTTTAGAGCCAAGTAGCTACTTGAATTTTTTAAAGGACATTATTGTTAATTCAATCAGCCAATTTTCTCGCAACTGAGAAGTTTATTTAAAAATATGTATATAATTTATATTAAAATATATACTATATTTATAATTTTTAATCAAATAGTACGTTTTATTATGAAACAACCTTTTATTTTATTTGGTGACCCCAAATTAGTAAAAATAGCATGTATTTTTGAACGCGCACTTACATTAAATCTCTTATTTCCAGGAAATTATAAAGATAAAGCAGTGCCATCTGAATCTCAGATTCAGAACTCAAAGGAAATAACTTTTTTTAGAGTTAATGTGCAGTATTATGTGCAGTTTTAATGTATATAAGCACATCAATGTAAGGAACACCCCTACGTACAGATTCACTTTAAAATCAAATCACCCCTAGTCAGTCTCTACGGCAAATAACAAAAAAAAATTGTAGTTTAATGTGCTGTATCCACTTTTTCTTCGCAGCGATGCTTCTTCGAGTTCATAGGTCATGAAAATGGTCAATATTTTTCGAAAAATTACCCCAACGCCACCTTTAGGCAAATATTTAAACTTTTTGTGAAAATCTAGTAATTCATGATAGTCATATACGTACCAAAAATAAAGTTAATGAGTACTGAATTAGTTTTTTATACCCAAAAAACTAAATTTAATGCCTACGTGCAGAGTCACTTTAAAATTGATTTTGCCGAAAGGAATCAAATTACCCCTAGTTAGACTCTATGGTAAATTACAAAGGAAACTTTGTATTTTAATGTGCCATGCCCACTTTTTCTGAGCAGCGTTGCTTCTTCGAGTCCATAGGTCATGAAAATGGTGAATATTTTTCGAAAAAATGACCGCAGCGCCATCTTTAGGCAAATATTTAAACTTTTTTTTTTCTTGAAAATCTAGTAATCCATGAGAGTCATACACATACCAAAAATAAAATTTATAGGTGTTTAAATAATTTATATATACGCAAAAACAAAATTTTATCTTTTTTGGGGACCTAAAACTCTTTTGGTCCTAGAGTCCAAAGTTTTGGCCCAATCAAAGAAAAAATTTAGATTTGACTCGTAGTTAGTTGTAGGAATAAGGAAAAAAAATATAATTTAAATCAAAGATGTGTTGGAGATCGACTGTTCGATTCTCTCGTGAAAGCATAGTTAAATGATTGCTTATTTTTTAAAATATTCCTTTCCTGGTAATTAATTGTATGTACAGTGCGTCTATAAAGTGCCGAACAGTTTGAAAATAAAATACTCTTCGTTTGAAGCCACGCCACTGTTAGAGTTGTGCGCGACAAGCTACGTACAACAGCTCGGTGGCCAGTAAAACGCACACAGCTTTCTTGCATTTTACTCATCGCTAATGCCAGTTTTGCATTAAAAAGTGTTCGGTACTTTATAATCGCACGGTATATTAAAGAAATAAATGACGAGTGCCTTTTATACTAGTTTTTCTCCTAAAGTATAAAAACCCCAACAGCCATTTTTTTTTAATTTTTTTGAATGGTCTATTTTTTATGAAACGTGGTAAAATACAAAAAACAATAGGTGTCATAATAAAGCTCCAAACCCATGTAGACCTACATACATACACCTGTGTCATACGGTAAACTTTATAAAATGCAAAAAGTAAAAAAAAAAATATCTTCGTTCTACTTAGCACACATTTGGGTTTATTATTGACACTAGGGCTTTTTGAAGATATTATAAAACCCGAATGCTTTTGTTTTTCCATATAACAGTACTTTTTTCTATTGTAAAAAGCTATGCGATCATGACGTGAATCGAGAAAAAAATATTGTTATTTTACCAAAAGTATCAACACATGATATAAATCCTTTCGGGAAAAATCTGTTGTGGCCGCCACAATACTTTCCCGGCGTTTCAACGCATTGAAAACTGATTATATTTATTTCTTAAGGACGCTTTGTGGTACCTAAAGGGTTATGTAATATATTTCTCACAAAAAAAAAAAAAAAATATATATATATATATATATATATACACGGTGTATTTGAAATAGCGTCGGAAAAAAAACAGATCATCTTTGTGACCCCAAAAATCGATTCAGAAAGAAAAAAATTGGAAAAAAAATCTAAAAAAAATCTTTAGAAAACCTTAAATCCAGCCTGCAGACGACGCATCTGTAAGCTTTATCATCGTGCTTCAAATTTGCAAAATGCAACGTTGTCAGATTTTGTCGATTCCGTTTGACAAAATAACTTTTATCGTAATTCGCGTGGGTGACGCGAAGGTGGTAGGGTGTTAAACATATAAGGGGAAATTAAAAATGGCGTAAGTTTTTCGCGCCATCTGTATCAAGTAATTTATGTAAAAATGTGTTTGTAAAGAAAATATTATCAAATCTACAATCAGTATAACTATTAATATTGATTTTACAATGGAATGGTAGTATATGTAATGTAATTTAGTGGTCGAATCTGGATTAGGGTTATCCACATGTTTTTGAGGTTACGATAGAAGAAATTTTATTTATTTGAAACAAGGATAACAGAGAAGAAGAAGTTAACAAGTTAAGAAGTCTTACAAAAGACCAGGCCAAAAGAAAGCGATGTATATGTGATGTAATTTAGTGGTTGAATCTGGATTAGGGTTATCCACATGTTTTTGAGGTTATGATAGAAGAAATTTAATTATTCCTACGCACATTTAAACATAATTGGGAGGTCCCACAAGAAGTCTTACAGAAGACTTGGCCGAAAGAAAGCGATGGTATGGTAGCAACCAGACAAACCATCTGCAGAAATTAACAAAAGAGTAGCGAGCTGGCTAATTGACATAAAGCAAAGACCAAAAATAAAGAGAAGAAGAACTTTTATCGTCTTTTAATCATCATAGAATTTTATCAACAATAATTATAAAGTACCGTAAAAAATGTTAAAATAATAACCAAAGATGTACTTGCCATATTCATAATCTTCACCTACAAACTATTTAACAGATGTTGTTTTTAACAGATGCTAAAACTTAACGGGGTAAACTTTATCGTTCTCACTTGCAGATTTTTTAGTAGAAAGAATACCATATCACTAGTAGTGAACAGTAAGTAGTGTAATGTTTTTGGCAACTCTAAATACATGTAATCTATTCAAAATTTGTACCTTTTATTATATTCGGAGATATTTAACTTTAAATTTGTTGAAAATCTTTGGGCGATTCACTTCACATTTTGATCAGTATTTTATACAGCACAAATCCAAATTTCCCGTTGCACGTAAAAATAGCCCCCTGATGGGATGTAAACAACAGTTTTGCTACAGTGAAAACAATACGAAAAAATAAATTATCTAACCTAAAATTACCAAACAAAGTGTAGCCAACTGTAGAAATATAAAAACTGGCTTTGGTTTGGACGTTCTAATTCGATTCTCAGAAAATTATTTTGACCAGTATTTTTTGAAATAAATCGTAGTGTCAATAATAAATAGTTAATAATGATTATAATCATTGCAGTGGTTTATGTGCGTTATTTTCCTGTAGTGATTAGACAATTTTTGTTTAATATTTCAAGTAATACCGATCCCGACCATTCTAATGCAAAAAAGTGTTTCAAAGTGGAAAGTGTTGTGTACATTTTTTTACTTTATTATTTAATAAATCTTATAGTGATTCAATCGCTGTGGTTGATAATTTAAAAAAATCATTGAAAACTTCTTGCTAAGATAAAAAACAAGGGTTGGGGAAATAGTTCGATGGCATCCAGCGGATACCTAAAATATTATTATTACCTAGGTGATATGTTTACTTCATGAAAACATGCCCCTATTTTACCACGGTAGGTAAGTTTAAAAAAACTTCACATCGAGTGAATCTGGCAACGTTGGGAAGATTTCATACATATTTGTAATGTAATGTAATCTTTATTGATGCTAATAATACAATGATTGTGCACAAGTCAAAAAATAGTACATAGAGGTGTAGTCAATATAATAGACAGTTTAATAAATAAATAAATAAATAAATTAGAGAAGAATAAAAGAGTTTTAAAAATAAAAATAAAAACATTCAAGAAAATAAAATAAAAAACATTCACATTATCTCATGTCATGGAAGTCATTGCTAAGGTACTCATAAAAACTGTAAAAAGCTTTGGCAAGTAAATATTGTTTAATATTCTTTTTAAAGATTAAATTGTTTAGGTTTTGAATACGAGGAGGTAACACATTGAAGAATTTGATACAATAATGATTCGTTCCAGTAGATGTCCTATTTAGTCTCAGAGAGTCTGGGTACACATTGTTAGAAAATCTGGTTTTATAGTTGTGAACAGACGCATGATTCCTAAATTTATGTATGTTTTTTTTTAAATATATCAAGCACTCTAATATGTATAAACAGGGAAGGGTAAGTATGCGCATATTTATGAAGCTATGTTTACAGTCAGCTCTATAACTTAATCCATCCATAATCCGAACAGCCCTTCTCTGCAATCCAAAAATCCTAACCCTGGATGAGGAATGTCCCCAAGCCAAAATACCATAGGCTAGAGAAGTTTGAACCACATAGAAGTAAACAACTCTAACTACGGATTTTGATAGAGAATTTGAGAGACTGCGTAAAAGAAAACAATTTTTGCTAACTTTACTGGCTACTGCATCTGCCTGCTTATACCATAGTAGCTTAGTATCAAGATTTATTCACAGAAATTTGGTGTTTTTGAATACTCACTGCCAACAAAGTTGCGTAGTGAAAAAAACATATTGACAGTCTTATCAACATTTAAGCAGAGTCTGTTTGAGCTGAACCATGGGAAGCCCTTGACTGTGCCCTTTTGTTGGCGCTTACTGATACTGCAAGACTTTTATGTTTTACAATAAATGATGTGTCGTCAGCAAATATAGTAACATTATCAATATCTGTTTCTAGATTATCTGTATTGTCAGTTTCGGGTTCAGAAGGATCGTTTAAAAATATGTGTATTGCCTGGATCACGTCGGGTAGGTCATTAACATAAATTAAAAAGAGGAATGGACCAAAATGAGATCCTTGTGGTACACCTATATCAATGAAAACCTCATCCGACATGACACCATCGACAATAACACGCTGTGTCCTAGAAGACAGATATGACACTATCAATCTGCATGTTTCAGGTGAAAAACCATAAAAATAAAGTTTTCGCAGTAGTATAACAGATGAAACACAGTCAAAGGCTTTACTTAGGTCGAAAAAGGTAGCAGAAGCAAAGTCGTATTTTTCAAAAGTGTCTAGAATTGTTTCAATAAAGGAGAGAATAGCATTTGTGGTCGATAGATTCTTACGAAAGCCAAATTGATTTTTTGAAAATAGGTTGTTACTTTCGAAATAATTTACAACTTGTACTAATAGAAGCTTCTCATATACCTTAGAAATGACTGGTAACAGCGAAATGGGTCTATAGTTATTTGTCTCATTTTTGCATCCTTTTTTGTGGACAGGTATAATGATGGCTTTCTTTAGTACTGCTGGAAAAATGCTTGATCTAATGCATTGGTTTATTAAGCTTGTAAGTGGCCCTGTTAATGCGTTCTTGGCACTTTTTATCACTGCTACATTCAACCCAAAGATGTCTCTGCTCTTGCTGTTTTTAAGACTGCCAATAACATCGCGAACTTCAATGAAAGTGACTTTTCTGAAACTAAATTTGACATCATCTGGAACAGAAGAATTTACCATTAGTTGGATTGGGTCTACGTTTGGAGTGAGGGTGAGAGTGAGTTAGTAATATCCCTGGGTATACTTGCGAAAAAGTCATTAAACACTTTCGGAGAAATAGTGCAAGTATTTTCAGTTTTTCTAGGTTTTCTAATTGCATTTACTAGTTTCCAGCTTACTGTCGAACTGATATTTGAATTTTTTATGAAATTATCATAAGCTGCTGTTTTAGCTATTTTTAATTCTCTATTGTATAAAGTTTTAAATCTTGTGAGCTGTGTTTTTAACTCATTTGTTTTTCTAAGTTGATATGCATCTTTTAGAAAACCTACTATGTCTCGTAATCTTTCTAAATTTGGGGTAAACCAAGTTATTTTATTAAACTCACTAGTTTTTTTGGTACTCACTTTCTCAGGAAATGCACAATTGAACTTTAGTAAATCCAGGAATATTGAAAATTTTTGATCAGGGTTTACATTGGAATGGGTAATTGAGGCCCAATCAACATTAGAGAGTTCATTGTAAAAAATGGACTTACCTCTTTTCGTTATCGGCCTTGTTACTGTTCGAACTAATTTATCCCTAGGGTCAATATCAAAATGCAACTGAATGGACATTCCCCTGTGGTCTGACAACTTTAACGTTAATATTTTTTATATTAGTAAATACATTATCAATAGTGTTGTCATACCTTGTTGGAGAATCTACCATTTTGGTTAGGCCGAAACTACGAAAAAGGTCAACCAGTTCAGTTGCATCATTATCATCTAAGGTTCTAGACTGATTTTTGAAATGAACATTGAAGTCACCAACAATTAGAATGTTACCTTTTTTAAATTTAATTTTACGACATAGCTTAGCAATGACTTCCATGAATATTTTAAAATCTCCATTTGGATGAGGTGATCTATAAACGGTTACAACAGTTAAGTTCACTTTTGGTAATAAAATAGCTGATATTTCACAGTGTTTTTCTATAGAAAAAGCGTTTAGTTTGTCTAGATTTACAAAGTTAATACCATTTTCCATCATTTCAGCTACTCCTCCATGAGTGGTGTTTTTCCTACAAAACTGAGAGGCAATATTGAAGTAATTTATTTTTAAAAAATTTGTTTCTTCTTCTTTCGGCCAAGTTTCATTAAAACATAACATATTGTATTTATTTCCTACAGCAACTTCCACTTCATTTACTTTATTTCGTAGACACTGAATATTTTGATAAACTATGTTGAAGCTGAATTTATTATATGGGAGTTCTTTCTTCTTTCTTTGCTACAAGGTCACCATTAATTTAGAGAATTTCACAGCGTGACATTGACGTACGGCTAAAAGGTACATTTTTTTCAAAAAAATCCCATTCTGAAACTACTGCACATATTTTCACGGAAAATGTTTGTTATACCATGACGCTATTTCAAATACACGGTGTATATATATATATATATATATATATATATATATATATATATATATATATATATATATATACATACATACATACATATATACAGGGCGGTCCATCTAAGATAAATCAGATGATTTCTGGCGTTATCATAAGAGGTATCGTTATAATTTTTTTTTCATGCATATTAGACCAATAAACCTATAACTGCATGAAAATAAAAGTCCTCCACTTCCTTTTGTTTTAGAGGTACAGCCATACAAACATGAATTTACCAAATAAAGGTTAGCTAAAAACGCGAAAATTTAAAAGTTCATTAATTTTACTTTATTGATTAATATTTTTTTAATTCATAGCGTATATTTTTGATTAAAAAAAACGGCTTTAAAAAATTGTAAATTTTAAGTATTCTTTACTGTGTATAAACAAAAATCAACAATGAAAATAAAGCATGCGATGCACCGCAATTTTAAACGTCTTAAATTGACATATTATCTATGAATTGACACTAAACGTCTTTAATAAATAAATGATTTATTTAAAAATATGTTATCGTTAGAAGATAAAAAAAATTATTTATACGTACGGAGAAAGTGGAAAATCACTTCGAGAAACCTCCAGGCTTTTGGAAAATCGCTTTCCCGGTACCTTCAGTTTTACCTCAATCAGACATGTTGTGCAACTTTTTGAAGATACCGGAAATTTACATTATGGAAAGCGTGTGCGCAGACGGCCTGTTACTGGCAATCCAGATAACATTGAACAAGTTCGCAATTCCGTACTGGAAAATCCCCAAATTAGTACCAAAGCCATAGCTAATGAAACTAATGTATCATGTACCTCTGTAAAGAAAATTTTGAAAATAGAAAAATTCCACCCATACAAATTGAACCTGACACAAGAGTTGCATGGAAATGACTATGATAATATGGTAAACTTTTGTAATGAGATGATAAGAAGAAACATTAATGAGGACTTTAACAGTATCATACTTTATAGTGATGAATCTACATTTAAAAGTTCGGGGGTTGTCAACAGACACAACATGCACTATTGGGCTGTTGAAAACCCTCATTGGGTAAGACAGGTGGATCATCAAAGGACGTGGTCCCTAAATGTGTGGGGTGGGATCCTAGGAGGACAAGTTATGGGACCTCATTTTTTCCAAGGAAATTTAAACAGATACATGTACATAGATTTTTTACAAAATCATTTAAACCATTATTTAGATGATGTTCCCCTTAATTTGAGGCAAAATATGGTGTTCATGCAGGACGGGGCTCCTCCTCATTACGCCGGGGAAATAAGGGAATATCTTGATAATAACTTCAACATATGGATAGGCAGAGGAGGTACAATACCATGGCCAGCAAGATCCCCCGACCTAACCCCGCTAGATTTTTTTGTCTGGGGTTTTGTAAAGGAGAGAGTTTTCAGGGAAATACCAACAACTCCAGAAAATATGCAAGACCGTATAAGGCAAGCCTTTGCAGAAATAACTCCTGAAAACGTTCACAGAAATACAAATGTGTTACTGAAAATGGTAACAATTTTGAGCATTTAATTCATTAATTTTCTTTTCATTTCTTATGTTTTGTTATGTTTTGTTTAAATTTATTTTAAAAAATATGTTAATGTAAGGTTGTATTTCAATAAATAACACAGCCACACAAAAAAAAGGTCAAGTACTCTTTTGGACACCTTGTATTTTGAGGTGATGATTTCGAATTGTGTTCAAAATAGCACCTCATACGATTAGTTTTCGAGATAACCTTATTTTCGAGTTATTCGTTTTTTGAGGATATCTTCAAAACTAATCAGATAAGGTGCTATTTAAACCTCAAATTCGGACTGATCTCCCCAGAATAGAAATACGATGGTCTAGAAAAGAGTGCTTGACATTTTTTTTTGTGTAACTGTGTAATCATTATTAACTTATTTTATTAAATTTTATTACAGAAATTATTACTTATGTAGGTACCTATTAATTATAAATAATTTAAGTTTTTTTATTAGAATTTAGATCCCAATCATGAGTTTTTCCAGCATACTTTTTTCTGAATTTCTATGTTTTCCACTCGGTTTAAAACTAATACATCAATTGTGAATTCCAGGGTGTTTATATCCATACTAGACTATTAATAATAGTAATACAAATAATTATTATTGCTTATTAAAACTATACCATTTTCTTCTCAAAAAGAATTCTTTGATCCATGTTTTATACCATTAATTCCTCGCACATTTTAAAGATATTTTTCGTTTCTTATCCACTTTTTATGAAATTATACGAAAGCTATTATGAATAAAGCTATTTCTTCGTTTTGAAGCAAAATTTTAATTATTTTAAGAGACTATCTAAAAACGCCACCTAAATTGACACAACTGACATTTATAAAAGATTGCCGATAGGAAAATTACAGCAAGGTGAACTTGATTAAAACTATTTTATTGAAATGCACATTAAGAAATTTTTAAAATTTGCCATTTTTTAATCCCGATTTTTTAATCAAAATTATACGCTATGAATTAAAAAAAAATATTAACCAATAAAGTAAAATTAATGGACTTTTAAATTTTCGCGTTTTTAACTAACCTTTATTTGGTAAATTCGTCTTTGTATGGCTGTACCTCTAAAACAAAAGGAAGTGGAAGACTTTTGTTTTCATGAGGTTATAGGTTTATTGGTCTAATATGCAAGAAAAAAAAATATATCGATACCTCTTATGATAACGCCAGAAATCATCTGATTTATCCTAGATGGACCGCCCTGTATATTTAAGAATCTTACAAGTTCGATAAAAAAATATTATTTCTTGATTAATTTTTGGTGTTTTTTTTGCAAAAAACACCAAAACAACCAAAAACCAAAGATAAATTAAATAAAAAGTCCAAACGTCGACGTCCCACATTCAACTCGGTCTTTCGCGCTGTTGCCAAATTGAGCAATATTAATTTTGCAAAAAAACACCAAAATAACCAAAAACCAGAGATTTAATATATCTGCACAATTTGGCAACAGCGCGAAAGACCGAGTTGTATTTGGGACGTAGACGCTAGTGTCCAAAATAATCAAAATTTGCGTTATGTAATACTTGAACGTTCCCTAACTAACGGCTTAACTGAAGGGACAATTACAAAAAATTTAACAAAAGGTTTAAGCTTATTAACAAAGTCTGGATTAATACTTTAAATAAATGGAATTAAATCTGTAAGGGCTTTCTGGTCATTAACTAACATCGGATTAGCTTTATTTTAGTGTCTTTTGTTTTTTTTTTAGTTTTTTTTTCGTAAGGGGTAATATTTGAAAAGGAAGTTAGAGGTGGTTTTATTTAAATTGTTTTTTTCTCATGTTTTTATTATTTACTTTTGAAAAAAGGCATAAGAAAAGCATGTTTTTTGAAAAAAAGGTGTGGTTTTTCCCGTATTTCTCAGGACAGAAAATTTTAATCTCAAATCCGTTTTCACATAATTAATGAGTATTAAAAAATGAACAAATTAAGCTATTATACATTAAAAAAAAGTTTTTTAAACTTTTCTCGAAAACCGTTAAAGATATCTAAAAAACAAAATATTTTTTAAAATCTGCGTAAAAAACTGCATCTTATAGATGTATAATGTTTGTGGAAAAAAAAAATTAGGGCCAAAAACAACGATATTTAACTTTTTTTTCAAAAAAGCAGTAGCATTTATCTCAGAATCCCGAACCAAACTTAACAAATGGAGGTCAAATTCGTATTCAGCATCAAAAAGTACATCGAAAATGATATATCAGACAAAATGGAGGCATATGTTTTTTTTTGTCGACCAGTAATATTTTTTCTTTTCTACCGGTGCCTACAAGTGTATTTAAGGCGGACAACTTTCGATTTTTTTTTTGTAAAATTACCCAACATTATTTAAACAAAAATTTTATCTAGAATAAATAATATTATTTCTAAATGTTTAAAATTAATTTTAAAGTAAATATTAGATCTAGAAATATATATGTTTTTAGAATTAGATATTTCAATCAGGCATGGGACGTCTACGCCGATAACGGTTTTTGTACTGAACCTAACTTTTTTTAGAAATAAAATGTATTTTTTTTTAAATTTTAATTTATAGGGATTTAAAAACTTCATAAACGCATTGGAAATTTTGCTAAAATACATTTTTTATGAGCATAGACATTAAATTACTCAGTATTCGTACAATCACCCTTTACAAAAAAATAATTTTTTTTCGAAAAAAAAATATTTTTTAATTATTTTTTTTTATTTATTTATTTTTTTTAAAAAGTCCAAACCTAGGCATATAGGCACCTAACCCCGCTAGATTTTTTTGTCTGGGGTTTTGTAAAGGAGAGAGTTTTCAGGGAAATACCAACAACTCCAGAAAATATGCAAGACCGTATAAGGCAAGCCTTTGCAGAAATAACTCCTGAAAACGTTCACAGAAATACAAGACGTCGTTGGCACAAATGTGTTACTGAAAATGGTAACAATTTTGAGCATTTAATTCATTAATTTTCTTTTCATTTCTTATGTTTTGTTATGTTTTGTTTAAATTTATTTTAAAAAATATGTTAATGTAAGGTTGTATTTCAATAAATAACACAGCCACACAAAAAAAAGGTCAAGTACTCTTTTGGACACCTTGTATTTTGAGGTGATGATTTCGAATTGTGTTCAAAATAGCACCTCATACGATTAGTTTTCGAGATAACCTTATTTTCGAGTTATTCGTTTTTTGAGGATATCTTCAAAACTAATCAGATGAGGTGCTATTTAAACCTCAAATTCGGACTGATCTCCCCAGAATAGAAATACGATGGTCTAGAAAAGAGTGCTTGACATTTTTTTTTGTGTAACTGTGTAATCATTATTAACTTATTTTATTAAATTTTATTACAGAAATTATTACTTATGTAGGTACCTATTAATTATAAATAATTTAAGTTTTTTTATTAGAATTTAGATCCCAATCATGAGTTTTTCCAGCATACTTTTTTCTGAATTTCTATGTTTTCCACTCGGTTTAAAACTAATACATCAATTGTGAATTCCAGGGTGTTTATATCCATACTAGACTATTAATAATAGTAATACAAATAATTATTATTGCTTATTAAAACTATACCATTTTCTTCTCAAAAAGAATTCTTTGATCCATGTTTTATACCATTAATTCCTCGCACATTTTAAAGATATTTTTCGTTTCTTATCCACTTTTTATGAAATTATACGAAAGCTATTATGAATAAAGCTATTTCTTCGTTTTGAAGCAAAAGTCCAAACCTAGGCATATAGGCACCTAACCCCGCTAGATTTTTTTGTCTGGGGTTTTGTAAAGGAGAGAGTTTTCAGGGAAATACCAACAACTCCAGAAAATATGCAAGACCGTATAAGGCAAGCCTTTGCAGAAATAACTCCTGAAAACGTTCACAGAAATACAAGACGTCGTTGGCACAAATGTGTTACTGAAAATGGTAACAATTTTGAGCATTTAATTCATTAATTTTCTTTTCATTTCTTATGTTTTGTTATGTTTTGTTTAAATTTATTTTAAAAAATATGTTAATGTAAGGTTGTATTTCAATAAATAACACAGCCACACAAAAAAAAGGTCAAGTACTCTTTTGGACACCTTGTATTTTGAGGTGATGATTTCGAATTGTGTTCAAAATAGCACCTCATACGATTAGTTTTCGAGATAACCTTATTTTCGAGTTATTCGTTTTTTGAGGATATCTTCAAAACTAATCAGATGAGGTGCTATTTAAACCTCAAATTCGGACTGATCTCCCCAGAATAGAAATACGATGGTCTAGAAAAGAGTGCTTGACATTTTTTTTTGTGTAACTGTGTAATCATTATTAACTTATTTTATTAAATTTTATTACAGAAATTATTACTTATGTAGGTACCTATTAATTATAAATAATTTAAGTTTTTTTATTAGAATTTAGATCCCAATCATGAGTTTTTCCAGCATACTTTTTTCTGAATTTCTATGTTTTCCACTCGGTTTAAAACTAATACATCAATTGTGAATTCCAGGGTGTTTATATCCATACTAGACTATTAATAATAGTAATACAAATAATTATTATTGCTTATTAAAACTATACCATTTTCTTCTCAAAAAGAATTCTTTGATCCATGTTTTATACCATTAATTCCTCGCACATTTTAAAGATATTTTTCGTTTCTTATCCACTTTTTTATGAAATTATACTAAAGCTATTATGAATAAAGCTATTTTCTTCGTTTTTGAAGCAAAATTTTAATTATTTTAAGAGACTATCTAAAAACGCCACCTAAATTGACACAACTGACATTTATAAAAGATTGCCGATAGGAAAATTACAGCAAGGTGAACTTGATTAAAACTATTTTTATTGAAATGCACATTAAGAAAATTTTTAAAAATTTGCCATTTTTTAATCCCGATTTTTATTAAATCAAATTATACGCTATGAATTAAAAAAAAAATATTAACCAATAAAGTAAAATTAATGGACTTTTAAAATTTTCGCGTTTTTTAACTAACCTTTATTTGGTAAATTCGTCTTTGTATGGCTGTACCTCTAAAAACAAAAAGGAAGTGGAAGACTTTTGTTTTCATGAGGTTTATAGGTTTATTGGTCTAATATGCAAGAAAAAAAAATATATCGATACCTCTTATGATAACGCCAGAAATCATCTGATTTATCCTAGATGGACCGCCCTGTATA
>CAUEHQ010000004.1:122892-162892 GCA_958510825.1 Brachypterus glaber
ATTCCGGGATAGACGAGAATAAGTTTGTGTATGCGTGTGTCTAATAGTTAGACAAAAGCAGAGTCAGTGTGTTAGTGTAACAAGTGCCGCGTGTTAAATAATTTAAGTACAAAAAGTTGTGATGGGATAGACAATGGTTCGAGTGCGTCTAGGATAGAGGGAGGGTTACGGTACCTCCCGCGGCTTCGCCGCAAATTCTTAAGCGGGTTAGGGCCTTCCTGAAGGTATTGTACCTACCTCGCTCAAATGTCACTTGTGTCATTAATAAAGGCTATGTGTTATTAAACCTGCAATGCAGCAAAAGGAAAGGGTTATAATTTTGCAGAGGACCGGGTAGGCAGCTTCACTGCTATCCGGGGGTGGTTGGCCATCATGGTTCGCCATGGTGGGGTACCTTCAGTACTGGGCTCCCCCCTTTCCTTTTTTTTTTGCTGTCTGTCTGTCTGTCTGTCTGTCTGTCTGTCTGTCTGTCTGTCTGTCTGTCTGTCTGTCTGTCTGTCTGTCTGTCTGTCTGTCTGTCTGTCTGTCTGTCTGTCTGTCTGTCTGTCTGTCTGTCTGTCTGTCTGTCTGTCTGTCTGTCTGTCTGTCTGTCTGTCTGTCTGTCTGTCTGTCTGTCTGTCTGTCTGTCTGTCTGTCTGTCTGTCTGTCTGTCTGTCTGTCTGTCTGTCTGTCTGTCTGTCTGTCTGTCTGTCTGTCTGTCTGTCTGTCTGTCTGTCTGTCTGTCTGTCTGTCTGTCTGTCTGTCTGTCTGTCTGTCTGTCTGTCTGTCTGTCTGTCTGTCTGTCTGTCTGTCTGTCTGTCTGTCTGTCTGTCTGTCTGTCTGTCTGTCTGTCTGTCTGTCTGTCTGTCTGTCTGTCTGTCTGTCTGTCTGTCTGTCTGTCTGTCTGTCTGTCTGTCTGTCTGTCTGTCTGTCTGTCTGTCTGTCTGTCTGTCTGTATGTCTGTCTGTCTGTCTGTCTGTCTGTCTGTCTGTCTGTCTGTCTGTCTGTCTGTCTGTCTGTCTGTCTGTCTGTCTGTCTGTCTGTCTGTCTGTCTGTCTGTCTGTCTGTCTGTCTGTCTGTCTGTCTGTCTGTCTGTCTGTCTGTCTGTCTGTCTGTCTGTCTGTCTGTCTGTCTGTCTGTCTGTCTGTCTGTCTGTCTGTCTGTCTGTCTGTCTGTCTGTCTGTCTGTCTGTCTGTCTGTCTGTCTGTCTGTCTGTCTGTCTGTCTGTCTGTCTGTCTGTCTGTCTGTCTGTCTGTCTGTCTGTCTGTGAACACGATAACTCGGGAAAGACAAATCGTAGCGATTTGAAATTTGGAGGGTATATTTGCGTAGTGAATATCTCGGCGGGGATTGGAATTGGGGTATGTGGGTAGGGGAGAAGGGGGCCAAAGGGGCCAAAAAAAGTTAATTTTTGGTATTTTTTTTTAATTTTTTATCGTTCAATTATAATTTTGGCATGTATAGGAAGGTAATAAAATTTACCATAAAAAAGGTAAAAACCATTTTTTTCGTAGCACCAATACTTCTGGAGATATTAGGAAAATAACAAAATACACGCCACTGTGAAATCTTTTTATTAGTTTATAGGTAAAGCCTTGTATTTTGCAAATTTTAATAATGATTTATGTCTATTTCAAGCAAAACAAAATTGTCGGTCACCAGTTACGATGCGCAGTACTGCTTAGACAAACGTAAGTATGCGCAGAAGAGTTTATTAATATATACGAATGCCTAAAAGTGTTCTGGCAAACATATACAAATATGTCATGCGCAGTAAGGACTGGTGGAACATATTTATGCGCAAAAGTGTATAATAATACATACGAATGCTTAAAAGTGTTCTGGCAAACATATACAAATATGTCATGCGCAGTAAGGATTGGTGGAACATATTTATGCGCAAAAGTGTTTAATAATAAATACGAATGCTTAAAAGTGTTCTGGCAAACATATACAAATATGTCATGCGCAGTAAGGATTGGTGGAACATATTTATGCGCAAAAGTGTTTAATAATACATACGAATGCTTAAAAGTGTTCTGGCAAACATATACAAATATGTCATGCGCAGTAAGGATTGGTGGAACATATTTATGCGCAAGAGTGTTTAATAATACATACGAATAATGCAAAAGTGTTCTGGCAAAGATATACAAATATATCATGCGCAGTAAAGATTGGTGGAACATATTTATGCGCAAACGTGTTTAATAATACATACGAATACGCAAAAGTGTTTTGCGAAAGATATACAAATATATCATGCGCAGTAGGGATTGTTTAATAATATATACGAATGCTTAAAAGTGTTCTGGCAAACTTACAAATATGTCATGCGCAGTAAGGATTGGTGGAACATATTTATTCGCAAAAGTGTTTAATAATACATACGAATACGCAAAAGTGTTCTGGCAAACATACAAATATATCATGCGCAGTAAAGATTGGTGGAACATATTTATGCGCAAACGTGTTTAATAATATATACGAATATTTAAAAATATTCTGGCAAAGATATACAAATATATCATGCGCAGTAAAGATTGGTGAAACATATTTATGCGCAAACGTGTTTAATAATACATAAGAATGCACAGAAGTGTTCTGGAGTTGCTAGAGGTGAGGAAAGGCAAAGGAAGTGTGACAAAAAGTGTGTAGTCCATTTCCACTATTCTGTTCGTCTAAAATATAAAAGTTTTCAAACGCTTTTGCGTTTCAGATATTTTAATAAATAATAAAAATTGGAAATAATCCGAATTTGAACTTTTACAGCTGGGTAACTACTCTTGACGATTCACTCACCGCAGTAATGTGAAGAAAATCCAGCGCATGCGCACTGATTTACTTATTTTTGTTTTGACGTATGCCAAAAATTATTTTAAGGTTATGTAACATTCTTTTGCAGAATTTTACAAAAATATCTACTTTTTTCTTTGCGAGCTAACAGTTTTTTCTTAATTGGCTAAAAGTACTCGCTTTTAATAGTAAAAAAAATTGCGGAATATTCATTAATAAACATTTCATTCTTAAAATATATCGCCTTCTAAATTCTGAAATATCGTATCTGAAAAATGCCTCCCATTGTTAAGGTAAACCAACGCCCCCATTAAAAAAATCAAACAGAAATTCGTGAGCCTTTTAACAATCTTTTGCTATATATTCTAACAAAAAAACTGGATTTTCCGCACCTAATTATATTCAAGACAGTAAGTTTTAGTAATAAAACCAGAAATCAGTGCAAAAATATAGTTCATTTTTGTGGATCTGATGCGTACCGTAACCCCACTCAATTTAAACTATTTCATAAAACTACAACTGCCTAAACGGAAGCCACTTTTGACATCCGTCAAAACAAAAATAAGCAAACTAGTGCACATGTGCTAGATTCTTCTCATTACTGCGGTGAGCGAATCGTCTACTCTTAAGTATACCGAGGTTTTTTCGGGTTTCTTCGAGTTTTTTTATGTGTACTCGGGTTTTTTGACTTTTTCGAGTGTTCTCGGGTTTTATCGTTTTTTTTTTCGAGTTTTTTGAGTGTATTCGGTTGTTTTCGGGTTTCTTTAAGTTTTTTTACTTTATTCGGTTTCTTCGAGTTTTTATTTATTTATTTATTATATACGAATCCAACAGATCCTATGGATCCAATTACAGGATAGGTCAATACTATTTACAATATATATATAAAAAAAAACTAAATAAATTGCTCAAGGCTAAGCGTTATCAAGATTAAGATCAAGAATTAACTTTTTAAAATTCGAAATTTTTGTGGTAAAAAAGTCTGTTTCTCTGTTTACGGTATTTCCAAAACGACAGATACGGTACAGTGGTGACATGACATGTTAATTCGCCCTTGTTATTGGTAAATGAAACAAATCCTCATTTCTGGTTACAGATAAGGGCACTCGAAATGGCAGTCTACTTAAAAACTCGGGATTATCCTGATTGTCATTTAACAATTTGTGCAAAAATATTACACATATGTTAGCTCTACGTTGTTGTAACGGAATAAAATTGTGAAATTATTGTAGTTGCCTCTATGATTATAAACGCTTGTGTCCTTATAATCAAGATATTTTAGAAACTTCTTCTGGACAATTCCTAATTGTTCAATATGTGTGTTATATAACGGAGACCAAACAACCACAAAATACTCAAGTTTGCTCTTCAAGTGTACTCGGGTGAGTTAGGTTTTTTTTTGGGTGTTTTTGTGTTTTATCGGTTATTTTAAGTTTTTTTAGTTTATTTGGATAAATTCGGGTTTCTTCGAGTATACACGGGTAGGTTCGGGTTGTTTCGAGTACTTGGGGTGTTTTTTTTTTCGTATTTTTTTGAGTGTATTCGGGTGTTTACGGGTTTCTTTAAGTTTTTTACTTTATTTGGATACATTCGGGTTTCTTCCAGTTTTTTTGAGTGTACTCGGGTGAGTTCGTTTTTTTTTTGGTGTTTTTGTGTGTTATCGGGTATTTTCAGTTTTTTTAGTTTATTTGGATAAATTCGGGTTTTTTCGAGTTTTTTGAGTGCACTCGGGTGTGTTCGGTTTTTTTCGAGTGTTTTCGGGTGTTAACGGTTTTTTCGAATTTTGTGAGTGTATTCGGGTGTTTTCGGATTTCTTTAAGTTTGTTTACTTTATTCGGAGAGATTTTGGTTTCTTCGAGTTTTTCCAGTGTACTCGGTTGTGTTCGGGTTTTTTCGAGTGTTTTAGGGTTTTTTTCGTATTTTTTTAGTGTATTCGGGTATTTTCGGGTTTCTTTATGTTCTTTTACTTTATTCGGATAGATTCGGGTTTCTTCGAGTTTTTTTAGTGTACTCGGGTGTGTTCGGATTTTTTCGAGTCTTTTCGGATGTTATAGTTTTTTTTTTGTTTTTCAAGTGTATTCGGCAGTTTTCGGGTTTCATTCGGCTTTTTAGTTTATTCGAATAGATTCGGATTTCTTGGACTTTTTTTAGTGTACTTGGGTATGTTCGGGTTTCTACGAGCTTCTCGAGCGTTTTTTAGGAGCCATATTAGCAGGCAATCTTGTTGTATTTCCTTTTGCTTTCCCATTTTTTATTTACTTTGTTACAAAAGTGTATTATGGCGTTGCATGTTAAAAATCAGATTTATACCTAAAGATTTATAAAAAGTCCAAACGAAAATTATTTATAGACGCCATTAAAACAAGAAAAAATCCAAAAATATCAAAAAATATTAAATTTTCAGTGCGTTTTAATATTACCCCTAATAAGTTGTACCTGAATGGTGCTAATTATTTTATTTTTTTATCATTTCATCAAAATTTTCTCCATTTTCATAAAATAAATTACTCAGTATTCTAACAATAACCCTAAAACGCAAAATAAAAAGTTTTTACCCCATTTTACCCCCTTACCCCACCCCGATTTTTATTAAAAAACAAATCCCAGCCTAGAACTTTGGCTAGGTTTTTTTTAGCACGTTCTTAAGATACACAGAAAAAAATGTCAAAAATTGTTTCTGAGATTGTATTCCTATGTATTTTTAGGCACTGCAGTGCTGGATCCGAATTTGAGGTCAAACTAATTTTCCACATCACGTGGAAAATTAGTTTTGTTGATAACTACACATGTAGGCACACAAAAAACGTCAAGAACTTTGTCGGAGACATTGTATTCATATGTATTTTGAGGCGCTGAGCCCGAATTTAAGCTCAAAATAGGTGGAAAAACTAATTATAATACAATGTTCTCCGAAAAAACTATTCACCTTTTTTGTGTGGCTGTTTTTTTATAAAAATCGGGGTGGGGTAAAATGAGGTAAATTTTTTTTATTTATTTTGCGTCTTACGAAAAAATAAACTTTTCGAAAAAAAAAATTTAATTATTTTTTTATTTTTTAATAAACCTAGGCCTATAGTGGAAAGTATTATCTTGTTGGCATCAGTTTTTTTCTTAATGGAACTTGCAGATATATGTTTAAACCTATTTTTCTCGAAAACTATTGACCTTTGATCAATAGGTCCAATATGTTTTTTTACGTAAAATTATTCAAGAAATAATATTTTTTATCGAAACTGTAAGATTCTTAAACATATTTTTTTTTTGAGAAATATATTACAGAAACCCTTTAGAACGCACGCCTCTGACATACACACAATTGGATAAGTAGAGGAATAAATATGACCCGTTTTCTACCCCAAAGGGAGTAAAACGAGTATTTCAGATCTTGCCGAGGCTTGACCTTTCGGAGATTACCTGTCCAATCTTTCGTGTGCAAACTCCCTTTGTGCTTACTAATGCAGTACGCGGGGAGGGGTGTTCCATACTCCCCACTCGCGCAGATTAATTTTGCCGGCTCCAGCGATGCTTTTCGCTGTGACTTCAGTACGTACTCCGAATGACGGCAAGGTCTTACTCAGGTCAAGCCTCGGCAAGATCTGAAATACTGGTTTTCCTCCCTTTGGGGTAGAAAACGGGTCATATTTCAGGTCTGTGCCTTCGGCTTGACCTTTCGGAGAGGTGTTTGGATTCTGCCGGCACATGACAACGTACTGTGACAAAATATTTAGGTTTGTTAGACGAACTTATGTCTTATTATTTTATCTTCTTTACTTAACCATAATAAAAATAAATAAATTATATTTAAATTTTATTTATAGTTATTTAACATAAACTACCTAATACAGACTTAAGATTTAACTGAACTAAATCAAACCAGAATATCAAATTCTTTGGTAAGGTATCTGTAATTCACTTAACTCCTAACCAATAAAAACTTAAAAACGACTTCGTCTCTAGTTTATAATACAAATAAAAATTAATGTTTATATTACTGTATGGTAAGCATAAACAGTCTGTATAAAGCAACAAAATAAAGCTAATAAATTTTAACTATTTCTTAATAGAATAACAGGTACCCTCATCCCAGTGGTTCAAACAAATTAAACATTGACAAGTCTGGTTGCGACTTGGGCTTTTCAACAAATTTACAATAATGTTAAAAAAAAATTCCGATCCTTTCCAATTACCTCTTTGCAGTAAGGCGTCTAGAGCTATATCATTCTCATAGCTATAGGAGGCTACTGCGGATCTAATGGAGCCTGGACTTGCGTCAATACCTAACTTTGAGAAAATGGTTTTTATCCACCCTGCGATTACCGTTCTTGAATCAGCTTTAACTTTTCCTCTAGTTGTTATAAATAGGTAGATAGTTATCCATTTGAGTAAATCATACTCTGGATGATTAGATCGAGTAAGCGTCCAGCCCGACTGCCTATGGCGTGCACTATCCGTGTTTGACCCAAACTTTGGCCACAAAATTATAACATTGTCTTCTATGGTACAATGATCGGGTCAATAGATAGCAGAGTAAGGTCGTGTAATCTTATACCTGATGATAACAATAATAATAAGGAGGTATGACGCGAAACTTGATAAATACTTTTCTCATCGGGTGGATGATTTTTCAACCAATTTATAACAGTTTCAACGTTTCAGATATTTATTTTTGGAGTCACTTAAGAACCTTTCTGTACACTTATTGCTTTTAACATAGATTTCACTAAGGGGTGAGAACCAAGTTTTTCTTCATTCTCCGGGTTGATAAGAGAATTAATAATCGATTTTTGAGTAAGTATTGTCCTATAAGCCTGCTTTTTTGTATGAAATATAAAACTTAAATAAGTGGCTAAGTTTTGCGCTGAAGGCTTATTAGGTACAATTTTATTTACATTTTACCCACTGTTTCCATCCTGAAGTATAGGTTTTCCATGTGGACTCACGCCATGCTGATTGCTGATCTCTATATCATTCTGAGCTAATCCTTCAACTAAATTGCTCCACCTCGTATTTGCCAAACCTCTAAACATATTTCCTTCACATTCTTGGGAGGGAGAGCTGTTGTCACGTCTATGAGATATTTTTCCAAATTGTGAATCTGGAAAGGTGGAGATGTACTCCTGCTCATTAGATCCCCCTTCCAAAATGTCTCCCATCTGGGAGCTACCACTAGAAATAAACCTTTTGCTTGTTGAAGAACCTTCGGCATCAGAGGTGGTGGCGGAAACACCCAAGCCAATTTTACCTCCCAAGTCCTGTTGAATGCATCTATGAAACAAGCTCCCAAGTCCTTCGGGTCTACTGTTACGTAACTGGAAACTACCCTGGACTGGCTTGTCGCAAATAAGTCTATATCCGGAGTTCCCAATTTTTGGAAAATCATCTCTGCCAGATCGCTTTTCAAATGCCATTCCGTTAGCAGCAGGCCTCTGGACAGCCCGTCTGCTAAGTAATTGTAGCGACCCGGTAGGTAGAATGGAACTAGTTGAATTCGATACTGATTCGAGGTTATTAATAACTTCTTTACTATCTTTAAAAGAGTCTGGGAACGAGTACCTCCCTGTTTGCGAACATAAGCGATGACCGTTTTGTTTTCGGATTGTAACATTATGGACTTTCCCTCCAAACTTGTTTTGAACTTCTCTATCGCTAGAGCTCCTTGCGATTCACGTGCCAATTCATTTGATCCACTGTCCAGGTGCCTGCGTAAAACTGGTTGTCGAGATGAAAGCCCCAGCCCGTTTCTGACGCATCTGTTGTATAAATAGTATAATAGTATAAATAGTCGGATCTATCTCGAATATTTGTTTTGTTTGGTGAATGTTCTCCTGCCACCAATAGCAATCCTCCAAGGCAAGGTGCGGCACTTTGATTTTCCTTTTCGGGGTTTCTTCTGGTAGCGTTCGACTTGCCCGCTGCAACTGGCGAGAATGAATTCTTCCCAGAGGAATTAGCATCGACGCAAAATTTAGTTTTCCTAATAGGGACGATCCTACTACCCAATTCCAGGTTTGTGTTGCTGCAATCTTCTGAAGATTGTTTAAGATGCGATCCTTTTTGTCTTGTGGGAGACACATTAAGTTTTGTTTTGTGTCCCACCTTATTCCCAGAAATTCTATTTCGGTGGTAGGGGATAGTATACATTTTTGAAGGTTTACTATCAATCCCAGTTCTTTGAAAAATATTAGCACGAAACTCATTTGATCCCGAAGAATTTGTGGATCCTGGTGTGCAAACAAAAAATCGTCTAGATAAACCAGGACGCGTATGCCTTTCTGACGTAATATACTTGCAATTCTTTACTCTGGAAAACCCGATTGGAGCCGTTGATAAGCCGAACGGCAGGCATGTAATGTTGTTACGATTCCTTCGTACGAAAGACAAAGAAATCGACGATGCTTCTTTTTTATCGGAATGTGATAGTATGCCTGGGAAAGGTCCACTTTCGTCAAGAAGTCGTTTTTTTTTGCAAGAATCTTGGTACCTTGTGTTGATTAATAAATCTGAACTTTTTTGAATGAAGATACTGGTTTAGCCGACGTAAATTGAATATCTGGCACACCGTTCCATTTGCTTTTGGTATAAGAAACATAGGGGACAAAAAGCCTGTTTTCCAAATAGATCTTTCGATTATTTTCGACCGCAGCAGATTTTTTATCTCTGTTGACATTTGACGAGATTTTTTGGCGCGAAAACGCCGAATGTTCCTTCTTGTTAATTGTATGCACGGTGGTTTTTTATGAATGGTATTGCACATCCTTTTATTATATGTAATTTGGGGCATTAAGCTTTTTCCAGGAAGGAATAAACCGACTTAGCTGACCCCCTTGGAACTGATAGTCAGAATCGGCGTACTCGCTGATCCTTTCTGCTAGGGTTGTCTCTTTTTGAGGAATATCTCTCCTTTGTGCTTGTCATGCGAAAGGACGATGTATTTTTAGGCTTGAAACGAAGAATGAGATGGACCAGAGTAACGTTGTGAATGATTAGACTTAACTTTTAATTCAGAAATATTTTTATTTTTGTAAGTTTGGTTCTTTTGTTGAAAGACTCTTAAAAGGCCTGGATTTTGAGAGCAAAGATCAGAGAATTTCTCCTCCTGGAAAATGTGTGTCTCTCAAGGTGGTATTTCTTCAAACTTTGTAGCTATATAACCGTCTTTCGGTGTAAGTAATTTTCTCCTTATTTCAATAATCTCTGCCCTCCTTGCACAGGTAAACTGTATCAGGTCATCAGAAGTTCCTTTAAAAGATGACTCCCCGTGAAAAAATCTTTGATATCATTATATGCTTCCGGATACTTCTGCGCCAGTTTTTGCACCCCCTCTGATATCTTTGGCCTTTCTTTAAGTAACCCATGCGTTATTATACCTGCCATTTCATCTACTTTAAATAGAAGTGATTTAGCATTAAGTATTATTTATTAAACAATTCAGTATCACAGTTATACATTAAACAGTACAGAACAGTTCTTAAGCCCTATGGGTTTGTGTGGACCATTATAGACATAAAATATATAATAAATGACTAGTCACAATTTCTTAAAGTAAAATACAATTCAAGTAGAATATAATCATAGACGTACAATTAAGTACCATTTAAAGCACATAATCTTAATGCATACCAGGTACAGGGCCAGTATAATTAGTCATTCAAGTAATGTTATCTTTAAGCAAATATCAGCAAAAAAATTTTGTGTCCAGGGTTTTAAATTTTTACAAAATATTAGATAAGTGCAGTGTTTTAGTTCTGTAGGTAAAAGATTAAACAATTTAGGACCTAGATAACAAAAATTTCTTTGTGTTGAAGTAAAGTTAAATCTGGGTATCATAATATTTATACCTACCGATCTAGTGTTACGGCAGCTGTTGACCTTACGCATAGAAGGAGACTTATGCATGTACTTTAATGTTAAAATTATATATAATTCCCTGATTTTTAAAGTTTTGCTTTCATTAAATATTTCAGCAGTTGGAGTCATTCTAGGTTTATTTAACAGCACTTTGATAACATATTTTTTGACTATAGGATTTAGTATTCATTCCAGATAATTGATTATTTACTCTTAAACCGGCAAATACAGGTGAAGCATGTAACTTCTTCTATACCTCTTTGTAGCGAATTTTATTCCAACTAGGTGTTCCAAATTTTTGACATGTCAGTCCCTGTGCCTTTATATCTGGTTCTGGCAAGGGAATCGCGGGTTCTTTTTCTTTGACTTCTGGAAAAAAGTTTAAATTCTCCATATTGCTACATGCCTTTTTTAGAGGGTAAAATTTCAGGTGCATTCCAAAACCGTTTCCCTTGATTCACCAAAAGAAAATATCGATGCCTCATCCTCTGCTCACTTCCTTCATCCGATACGCTTTCTTCATCATCCACTTGAATTTGATTTGAAGGTTTAGGTTGCTCTTTAAGTCCTTCAATTTTTTCACACAGTGTCGTAAACATATTATCCATCCTTTCTTCCAATACTGAAATCTTTGACTTTTTACGCATTGGGCCCGAAGATTCTAAAGAAGCACTTCTCTTCCTTAAACGATTTGAATTTTCTACGCCCTCTTCTGATTCTAACTCATACGATTGGATGAGTTCATAAGCTGCTTCTTCTCTCGAAATGAACAAATTTCTAAAAGGTTTGATTGATTCGCGAAAAAGGTCTGCTTGTCCCAGTGATCCTTTCAACTTGTTGGTGATAGCCGGAGGACTCATTATTAGGGCTCTGCAAAAATCCCAGTTCAGCATTTTCACCTTGTAATCCCGGTACAGCAAGATAAGTGGCTGACGGATTAAAGGCTTTTGCAATTCCTGTCGTGGGGAATTGCAAATCTAATTTTATTTAATATCAGGGGATCGATATTCTCATCCCCGCCAAATAGGTTTTCTTTTGAGAGATTAACCGTTTTCCACGAATCCCAGCCAATCGACAACGTTTCTTGTGTTAAGAGTTTTAACCTATTAAGTATCCTATCCTCTTCCTGAGTCTCTGCGGAGATATCCAGTAGTTCTCCCAGCGTTATAAAAGAAGACGCTTGCGCCATCTGAAATAATTAACCAATTTTAGACGTCTGATAAGAACGAGCTAGTTTTAATGCGACGTAATTTTGAGCCTAATGAGGGTCACAGTCGGATGCGGCTGCGGCTCACAGGCCGATACCACTGCGGGTGATCGACCGAAACGGATCAGACTGCGGCCTGAAGTTGAGCCGAATGCTGGTCACCGTCGGATGCGGATGCTAGTGCTCGGCCGACACGGCTACGGGTGTCTGGCCGATGCGGATCAAAACTGACACGGCTGCGGGTCAAGAACCCTTCAGCCTTATTTGAGCCCTGGGGCTGCTATTTGGACTTTTTATGTCTATATCCAATATCTCAATCTAAACAATAAGTTCGTCTATTATTTATAAAGAACAACTTACCTTATTTACAATAAAAGGCACACAAATTTAACAACTTTTCGTTCACTTACACAAATTTTGGGCACATGCACTCTACTTGATAAAGGACAGCGTACTGAAGTCACAGCGAAAAGCATCGCTGGAGCCGGCACAATTAATCTGCGCGGATGGGGAGTATGGAACACCCTTCCCCGCGTACTACATTAGTAAGCACAAAGGGCGTTTGCACACGAAAGGTTGGACAGGAATCTCCGAAAGGTCAAGCCGAAGGCACAGACCTGAAATAACTTATATTACCACTGTTAACGGTACTAAATGTTAATGTGATAAGTCAAAGCATTTTATTGTAATTACACAAAAACAACTAATTTTAATTTTTGATATCAACAAATGGTGATGGAGACAAACGGCCTTCGGATTTGGATTCAGCGACCCAAAATTAGTATAAACCTATGTCTATAATCTCAGTTAGAGTTGACCAGTGCAATCCGATCTACTCGAAGTTTTAGGAAAAAAATAAGTTCTATGAGGGGAATCGCTATTATTTTTGAAAGTTATCCCCCAAAAACAAAAAAGTTGTGCGGGTTAAACTTTTTAAAAAAGTTAAAAAACTATAATTTTATTATTTTTTTTCAAACTTTTTTCGTTTTTTGTGCAAAATAAAGGGGCCACTTAAAAAATTGGTGATGTTCAAACTTAACTATCTCTGAAACTAACAAATAGATTTGTATCATTCTTTTTTATTTTAAAGCCACAAACTTCAACTTTCTTTTACTGTACATAGGTTAGCCCAATCGTCATGATTATAGGTTCAGTATGGAAAAATGCATGATCATGTTTTTTACCATATCTTTGGGAGCATCTATGGTTTGCTTAAGAACTTTTTTTTTCGTACGGGTAAATTTTATTTAATTGCCACACTTCTTGTAAGTAATTCATTTTTCGAAGCACTGTAATATCTTTTCCGGTTGTGGAGATATCACTTTTTTTTCAAAAATGTGCATTTTTGCGAATAATATTATATTATTTTGAAGCAAAATGGCACATATTTGTCAAAAATAATTTTGTTATTTGTGAGAGAAAATAAATCTGTTATTTATTACAGAAACAGTAAATATTATAAAACTAATACTAAAGTTCGGAATATGTTATGGCCTGGTAATATTGAATAGGTGAAAAATAAAAAAAAAAGGTGCAAGAGAAAAATCTTACTGCATTAAAAGCAAAATCAGTTAGTCATTAAATTATATTTTAATTGTTATTAAATATGAAGATTATTAGCAATTTTTAGTGTTATTTTTTTTAATAATTATTAAAATTACATAGTTTTATTTTCATTACATTATAAAACAATGTATCTAGAGATACAAAATATTGTATTTTTATTTCCCGACATTTGTAAAAAAACCTTATAATAAATATATAAATTCTAACTTAATTTATTAGTTTATTGCCATACATAAAACTACAGTATCTTTTGATTCAAGCAGCTTAACTTTGCATTTTATTTTAGTAAATGGCTCAAAATTCTCACATACCAAAATTAAACTTTTTGAGTAGTTTCGTGTTGTTTTTTAAAAAATGTTAATTTAGCACTAGGATATTTAAACGCAAACTGAAACAATATCATTTTTATAATTGCATCCACTTCTTTTTAAACATTTCACCACTTTATAATCAAATGTTAAGCCTCAAAATATAAAACTGTCAAACTGACAATAACAAATTCTTAGTATTATTTTTAGTAATTTTTTCTTTATGTTGGCGTACCAGAGATGTCGGACCCTAGTGGACCATTAAAGCCAATTAGATGGTCCAGTAGCGCGGCCTGGAAGTGAAGGACGCCTTGGACGGACGGACGGACAGACAGACAGACAGACGGACATTTTCAAAGTTTCTTATTTTTTAATGAAACACATTTGTATCCAAGAATTTTTTGTCTAGGACGTTTTTTGGCGATTTTGGGAAATTCGAAACTACCGTATAATACTATCCTAGCGCTACGCGCTGTGAATAGAATAATAAGTACCTCACAATATTAAGATTTTGAATTTGGCACTATGAAACATCATAACTAGAGTGTTTTACTTATTTTGCCTTCACATTGTAAAATTTTAAAATTTCACGTGAAAATTGGTATATAGGTGTTTTTAAGGACGTTGAAACTAATTTTTTTTATCCTCATGGCAGGGTCGGCGCTAGGGGAGGGGCAATAATTTTTTAATGTTTAAAAAAATTACATGAAGAAAAAATTATTTCGCAATACTCTCTTTCAAAAGAGACTTGAAATTTGGCATACAGGTTTGTTACCAAAACCCGGTTCTCCGATATTCTCTTTTAGTTCGACTTTGGAAAACACTCTTGTACTCTTTTCTTGTACAGTTTGTTTACTTATAATCAGAGTTGATACTTTCATTACAATAACAGGGTCGGACAACAGTAATTTTAAAATATTTCTAATTTTTGGTGAGTTTCTTTAATACATACCTATGCCGAATAAGATTATATGTATACAGAGAGAGTTGATACTTTCATTACAATAACAGGGTCGGACATATAATCTTATTCGGCCTAAGTATGTATTAAACAAACTCACCAAAAATTAGAAATAATTTAAATTTCGTGTTGTCCGACCCTGTTATTGTAATGAAAGTATCAACTCTGCTGGTTCGCCGTCATTCACTTTTAGTTCGACTTTGAAAAACACTGAGTTTTCTTGTACCGGGTGATACAAAGTTCCCGACCCAATCAGTTTTCTCCGAAACGCTAAAAGTTATCGACAATTTTTTTTTGGATTTTTCGATGGGGTCACCTAAGCTACAAATTAAGGTGGATTGAAGGTTTTCAATTTAGTAAATGATGGGCGTAGCGATAGTCATTTTTTAAATTTTTAGTGGCAAGTATAGGAAAACTAACTTAAATCGAATAATATTTTAATTTTATATATTTATGACACAAAGTCTTTAATATACATACAAGCGTTAAGAAGTTATTTTCTAAACAATATTTTTCACCTTAAGTGAAGTTATTTTAAACGAAAAAACATGCAGTCAGTGGTTCAGTTGGTTTAGGCAGTAAAAATATACAATGGTCTGGGTTCAAATCTCAACAGCGGAAGTACCTTTTTTATTAATATTATTTAAGTTTTTGTTATTTTTTTTTAATAGTATTAGTTTTTTTGTGGTTTATTAATGTTCCATTAATTTTATTATACAGGGTATTTGTAGATTTTAAAACACAATAAATAGTTCAATCGTTTTAAATATAAAATTAAGAGACAACACAATTTAAAATTTTAATTGACCACTAAAATTAAAAGAACTTTTATTTTCGGGTTTAGACCGTGTAGATGGGTTGTTAGTTTTATTTATAATAAATTCTCTATATTTTTTTAATGCATTTTAACGCAAAAAAGGCCTAAGTAATAACACATAATTTTTGTATTGAAATAAATGTTATTAAACAAACCTAATAAGATATTATTTGGAACTTATCACCTTTTTAAAAAGCATTCCCAAAACGGTGTTAATGTTTTTTACTTAAAACAGTACGGACAACAAATTTTATAAGAAAAAAGGTGTGTCTTTTTTTCTTTATTTCATTTATTTTAGGAGTGTCGTGTAGAAGAATTTTCTCTTTTGAGTTTAGACCTTGTTGATGGATTTAATACCACGACCAATAATCGACATACATGGTCTAAGCCCCAAACTAAATTTTCTTTTAACTTTAGTGGTGGTAAAATTTTAAAATTTAAAATTATGTTGACGGTTCATTAGGATACCTAGAGTTCTGTTTTTTTTTTATTTTACAGGTCTTGTCCCTCAAAGTTGTTAATTAGGCTGAGTAGATTACCACCCTATTTTTTCAGAATAAAAAAAATAGAGGTGGCGCACAGCCAGGGCTGTAGCTATGGAGGGATAGGGGGAACCACACCCACCTATCTTAAAATTAGAAAACGTTGAATATTTTATGGGTTAACACTTTTACTGCCAAGGGGAAATTAGTTGTCTGTTCGCTGACACCATGTTGCGTAAATTAATACAGTTAACAACTAAGAATTAACTTGTATTTGGCAGACAACATGTTACAAATAAAAAAGTTGTAATTTTAGCTGTAGTGGAAACGTTCTTTTTTTAGTCATCAACTTTTTTGTCGAGGGAATAAAAGTTTTAATTTTAGACTAAAAAAGGAATTTCTACCTTCTCTACCCGCCCTCCACTAAATCTTTTTCGCTAAGGCCTTGTAATTTTAGCAGTAGTGAATCTTGAAATTAGAAAAAATTGCATATTTCATGGGTTAATAATATAAAAGTTGTAATTCTAGCAGAAGTGGGAACGTTTTTTTTTTAGTCATAAACTGTTTTGTCGATGGTCTAAAAGTTGTAATTTTTGTCAGATTGCATTTTAAAGAGGTGATAAGTTCCAAATATATAGCTTATTAGATTGGTTTAATAAAATTTATTTTAATAAAAAAAAATTGTTATCACTTAGGCCTTTTTTGCGCTAAAAGGCATTAAAAAATATAGAGAATTTACTACAAATGAAACTAAAAATCCATCTGCACGGTCTAAACCCGAAAGTGAAAGTTATTTTAATTTTAGTGATCAATTAAAATTTTAAATTGAGTTGACTCTTAATTTTATATTTAAAACGATTGAACTATTTATTTTCTTATAAATCTAAAAATACCCCGTATAATATAATTAATGGAATATTGATAAACCACAAAAAAACTAATACTATTAAAAAATAACAAAAACTTAAATAATATTTATAAAAAAAGTAGTACCGCTGTTGAGATTTGAACCACACCATTTTTGGAGGTTAGCAAAACTAACCTGCCTAAACCAACTGAACCACCGACTGCCTGTTTTTTCCTTTAAAATAACTTGACTTAAGGTAAAAAATATTATTTACAAAATAACTTCTTAACGCTTGTGTGTATATTAAACACTTTGTGTGATAAATATATAAAATTAAAATATTATTCGATTTAAGTTAGTTTTCCTATACATGCCACTAAAAATTAAAAAAATGACTATCGCTACGCCCACCATTCACTAAACTGAAAACCTTAAATCCACCTTAATTTGTAGCTTAGGTGACCCCATCTAAAAACCCGATAAAAATTTTTCCATAACTTTTACCGTTTCGGAGAAAACTGATTGGGTCGGGAACTTTGGATCACCCGGTACAATTTGTTTACTTATATTGTAAATATCGATTTAAAACTAAAAATCAAATAATCTATCGGGCGAAACGTTTGTACGCAGAAAAGGGTCACCGATACTTTTTAATAAATAGATTAATTTAAACAAACATTACATTTTTTTGTTTATTAATTGCAAATAAAAGACGGTGTAATCTAAAAATACAAAATTTAATTTAAATTTTTTAAGAATTTTATAATAAATTGTCTTTTGATTTAAAATAATAACTAATAGAATATAATTTTAGTTGAAATTGAACTACTTATTCAAAAGTTATGAAGATCACGTGACCCTTTTTTCTGATTAAAAAACGTTTCGCCCGATAGATTATTTTATTTTTGGTTCTAAATCGATATTTACATTATAAATAAACAAATAATACAAGAAAACTAAGTGTTTTTCAGAGTTGAACTAGAAGTGAATGACGGCGAACCATGAAAAGTTTTCGCTCGGGATTGTTTTTGGTGAACATTGGGGTGGGACAAGGGGGGCAAAATGGGGAAAATACAAAAAAAATTGGTATAGGGATACAATGACAAACAAAAATTGATAAAACCAAAAAACAAGATGGCCGACCTGTCAAAGTAACATTTTTTGAACGGGAGGTCGTAGAAACCTGAAATTCGGAATGTAGGGGTATAATGACTAACAAAAATAGAAAAAACCAAAAACAAGATGGCCGGCTTGTCAAAGTGAGATTTTTGAACGGGTCGTGGAAACTTGATTTTTGGTATGTAGGGGTACAATGACGAACATAAATCTACAAAACCAAAAAACAAGATGGCCGACTTGTCAAAGTGATATTTTTTGAATGGAAGGGCGTAGAAACTTGAAATTTGGTATATACGGGTATAAGTAATAGAATATAATTTTAGTTCAAATTGACCTATTTATTCAAAAGTTATGAAGGTCACGTGACCCTTTTTTGTGATTAAAAAAACGTTTCGCCCGATAGATTATTTTATTTTTGGTTTTAAATCGATATTTACATTATAAGTAAACAAATTGTACCTGGTTTGGATCCAAAGTTCTCGACCCAATCAGTTTTCTCCGAAACGGTAAAAGTTATGGACTAAGCTACAAATTAAGGTGGCTTTAAGGTTTTCAATTTACTGAATGATGGGCGTAGCGATAGTCATTTTTTTTAATTTTTAGTGACAAGTATAGGAAAACCAACTTAAATCGAATAATATTTTAATTTTATATATTTATCACACAAAGTCTTTAATATACATACAAGCGTTAAGAAGTTATTTTCTAAACAATATTTTTCACCTTAAGTGAAGTTATTTTAAACGAAAAAACAGGCAGTCAGTGGTTCAGTTGGTTTAGGCAGTTAAATAATACAATGACCAAAAATGGTCTGGGTTCAAATCTCAACAGCGGAAGTACCTTTTTTATTAGATTATTTAAGTTTTTGTTATTTATTTTTAATAGTATTAGTTTTTTTGTGGTTTATTAATGTTCCATTAATTTTATTATACAGGGTATTTGTAGATTTTAAAACACATTGAAATAAATTTTATTAAACAAACCTAATAAGATATGTATTTGGAACTTATGACCTTTTTAAAAAGCATTCTTTTAAAAAAAGCCAAGTGCCCCAAAATGGTGTTAATGTTTTTTATCTAGAACAGTACGGACAATAAATTTTATAAGAAAAAAACGGCTGTCTTTTTTTCTTTATTTCATTTATTTTAGGAGTTTCGTGTAGAAGAATGTTCTCTTTCGAGTTTAGACCTTGTTGATTGATTTAATACCACAACACATACATGGTCTAAGCCCGAAACTAATTTTTTTTTTAAATTTAGTGGTGGTAAAATTTTAAAATTTTAAATTATGTTGACGGTTCATTAGGATACCTAGAGTTCTGCCTTTTTTTTTATTTTAGAGGTCTTATCCCCCAAAGTTGTTAATTAGGCTGAGTAGATTACCACCCTATTTTTTCAGAATAAAAAAAATAGAGGTGGCGCACAGCCAGGGCCGTAGCTATGGGGGGATAGGGGGAACCACACCTACCTATCTTAAAATTAGAAAACGTTGAATATTTTATGGGTTAACACTTTCACTGCCAAGGGGAAATTAGTTGTCTGTTTGCTGACACCATGTTGCGTAAATTAATACGGTTAAAACGAGTATTCTCGTAGTGAGCCTCCAGCAACATACTACCAACTAAGAATTAACTCGTATTTGGAAGACAACATGTTAAAAATAAAAAAGTTGTAATTTTAGCTGTAGTGGAAACGTTCTTTTCATCAACTTTTTTGTCGGGGGAATAAAAGTTGTAATTTTAGACAAAAAATTGAATTTCTACCTTTTCCTCCTCCTTCAAAAAACGATCTTTTTTTTAATTGTTTTTTATTTACCACCATAAAACCCTTTTTACCATGAAAAATATACCGTTTTCATCTTATTTTAGGAGTGTCGTGTAGAATTATCTTCTTCGGGCTTAGACCGTGTAGGTGGATTGGATTGTTGATTTTGGTATTAATTCCATCAATACGGTCTAAACCCGAAAGAGAAAATTCTTCTACACGACACTCCTAAAATAAGATGAAACAAGCCGTGTAGATATGTAATGCTACGCATTCCATTATATATTATTCGCACTTAATGGTATATTGCATTTCCCAAATACCTAAAAAAATAATTTTCAAAAAAATAACCAAAAAAATATATATTTTTTTTAATTACGTTTCTTTTGGAAGATCTTTTTTGAAAAAATTACGTTTATCGGAATTTTGTTCCAGCTTTTTTCGATTTTTTTAGAAAGTTAAACTTTTAAGTTTAACTTTCATAACTTTTTTGTTTTTGAGGGGATTACTTTCAAAAATAATAGTGATCTTCCCCTCGTAGAACTTGATTTTTTCTGAAAATTTCAAGTCGATCGGATTATTCGTTCTTGAGTTATCCTTTCTACAAAAAACGTGACATCAGACAGACGGACAAAATAAAAAAAGAAAACGAAAAATTCTTATTTTTAATGAAACAAATTTGTATCCAAGAATTTTTAATTTAGGACGGTTTTTTAAAATTTTTTGAAAATTCGAAACTAGCGTATAATATTATTCTAGCGCATGCGCTGTGAATAATATAATAAAGAAAAAAATCATCCGTTTTTTCCTATGAAATTTGTTGTCCGTACTGTTCTAAGTAAAACATTAACATCGTTTTGGGGCTTTTTTTTTGTCAAAGATTGCATTTTAAAGAGGTGATAAGTTCAAAATACATAGCTTATTAGATTCGTTTAATAAAATTTATTTTAATAAAAAAAATTGTTATCACTTTTTTTTGCGCTAAAAGGCATTAAAATATTTAGAGAATTTACTACAAATGAAACTAAAAAGTCCATCTGCACGGTCTAAACCCGAAAGTGAAAGTTATTTTAATTTTAGTGATCAATTAATATTTTAAATTGTGTTGACTCTTAATTTTATATTTAAAACGATTGAACTATTTATTTTCTTTTAAAATCTACAAATACCCTGTATAAAAAAATTAATGGAACATTTATAAACCACAAAAAAACTAATACTATTAAAAAATAATAAAAACTTAAATAATATTAATAAAAAAGTAGTTCCGCTGTTGAGATTTGAACCCACACCATTTTTAGAGGTTAAATTAGCTTACTGCCTAAACCAACTGAACCACCGACTGCCTGTTTTTTCTTTTAAAATAACTTGACTAACGGTAAAAAATATTATTTACAAAATAACTTCTTAACGCTTAAAGAAATGACTATTGCTTCGCCCACCATTCACTAAACCGAAAACCTTAAATCCACCTTAATTTGTAGCTTAGGTGACCCCATCGAAAAACCCGATAAAATTTTTTCCATGACCGTTTCGGAGAAAACTGATTGGGTCGGGAACTTTGGATCACCCGGTACGAGAAAACTGTGTTTTTCAAAGTTGAACTAAAAGTGAATGACGGCGAACCGATTGCATTTGGTAAACATTGGGGTGGGACAAATTGACCTATTTATTCAAAAGTTATGAAGGTCACGTGAATCTTTTTTGTGATTAAAAAACGTTTCACCCGATAGATTATTTTAAAAACAAATGTGACTTTGATAGGTCGGCCTTCTTGTTTTTCGGTTTTGTGGATTTTTGTTTATCATTGTACCCCTACATACCAAATTTCAAGTTACTACGACCTCCCGTTCAAAAAAATCCACAGACAGGTCGGCCATCTTGTTTTTTGGTTTTGTCGATTTTGGTTTGTCATTGTACCCCTACATACCGAATTTTACGTTTTTACAACCTCCCGTTCGGAAAACGTCACTTTGACAGGTCGGCCATCTTGTTCTTTGGTTTTGACGATTTTTGTTTGTCATTGTACCCCTAAATACCAACTTTCAAATTTCTACAACCTTTTGTATTTTTCCCAATCGCCCCCCTTGTCCCACGCCAATGTTTACCAAAAGCAATCCCGAGCGAAAGCTTTTTTCGGTTCGCCGTCATTCACTTTTAGGTCGACTTTGAAATACACTGAGTTTTCTTGTACAATTTGTTTACTTATAATGTAAATATCGATTTAAAACCAAAAATAAAATAATCTATCCCGTGAAACGTTTTTTAATCAAAAAAAGGGTCACGTGACTTTCATAACTTTTGAATAAATAGGTCAATTTGAACTAAAATTATATTTTATTACTTATTAATTGAAATCAAAATACAATTTATTAAAAAATTATAAAAACATTAAAAATTTAAAAACCAAAAAAAAATTGATTTTTGATTTTTGAGAATATTCTGAAATTTTTTTAATTTTTTTATAATTTTATAATAAATTGTATTTTGATTTCAATTAATAAGTAATAAAATATAATTTTAGTTCAAATTGACCTATTTATTCAAAAGTTATGAAGGTCACGTGACCCTTTTTTGTGATTAAGAAACGTTTCGCCCGATAGATTATTTTATTTTTGGTTTTAAATCGATATTTACATTATAAGTAAACAAATTGTACAAGAAAACTCAGTGTTTTTTGAAGTCGAACTAAACGTGAATGACGTCGAACCGAAAAAAACTTTCGCTCGGGATTGCTTTTGGTAAACATTGGGGTGGGACAAGGGCGGCAATTGGGGAAAATAATTCTTTAAAATTGGTTAAAATGGGGCACTGCATTTTTTTTAATTTTTCTTAAAAATTGGTTAGAAAACATCAAATCTGGCGCCACAGCAAAAATTTAGAAAAAAGTTGGTTAAAAACTAGGCAATTTTTTTGCAAACATTTTAAAAATTGGTAAAAAATTCAAACATAATGCCGCAGGTATTTTTTTACTAATATTATTAAAAGTTAGTAAGTAAATAGCAAGTTCAGCGCCGCAGGCGAATTTATTTGAGATTATTCTGAAAAATGCGTTAAAAATGCAAATATCTCGCCGCAGGCAGTTTATATTAAGATTTATATTTAAAATTGGCAAGGAAATACCAAAACCGGCAACTATTATAATCATTTTTAAAAGTAGGAAACAGAAGATTCGGTGCCGCAGGCAATTTTTTTTGGAAATATTCTTAAAAAATGTTGAAAATGTGGCACCGCAGAATTTTTTTTTGTAATTATTATCGGTTAAGAAATATTATGTTTCAACATCATATCTGGCGCCATAGCAATTTTTCTTAAAAATTGTCTGCGGTACCACATTTTAACCTATTTTAAGTAATATTTTCAAAAAATTTCGCCTGCGGCGCCAGATTTCGCATTTCCAAACTAATTTTTTAATAATAATTGCCAGTTTTGGTGTTCCTTAGCCAATTTTAAATATTAATTTTAATAAAAATTGCCTGCGGCGCCATATTTGCATTATAGCGATTTTTTTTTAATACTTGCAAAATTTTTTAACTGCGGCGCCGGATTTTCAATTTAGTACCTAACTAATTTTTAATAACAGTTTTAAAAAATACCCGCTATACTATATTTTGGTACTTCTATGAAAGTCGTATAACTTTTCAGATGAATTTGAGTCACTTTTCAGATGATTTTGAGTTCTGCTATTTTATAAAATTTTTAATGGAAAACGGGTTGGTTATAATGTATTTAAAAGGAACAAACACTCATGATTTTTTTTGCCACGCGGTAAATTTTTTTTTTCGGTAATTTTATTTCTCTCGTATTATCCAAAACATTAATCTGACGGTATTATGTGCCTATAATTTTGGAATCAGCGCGTCCAGATCTATCGACATCAATGTTTGTCTTTTTTATGACCAAGGGACTGGCGCCATAGCAAAAAAATGGAAAAAAAAATCAGATTGGTTAATTTTTTTCTGCAAAAATGGGAAAAAATGGTAAAAAATGCAAATGGGAAAAAGCTTTGCGGAGGGTCTTTCTCTTAAATAAGAAACCCAATAAACTAAAAAACTATTTTTGCCTTAAAAAAAAACAACTATACTAATAACTATACTAAAAAATTATACCAAAGTTTAAGAATCCTCTTCTTCCGAAGGAAACGGACACAATTTAATCAGAGGTCTTTTTAAGGAGCCTTGTTGGGTCTTGAGGGTTGCGGATCGTGCAACACCGTCCTTGCCCAAATGCAACTCTGTGACCCGGCCACATCGCCAAGTTAACGGTGGGGCTGGGTCCCCATTAATTAACACTAAATCGCCAATCTGCAAGCCCGGACTATCTTTGTACCATTTATTTCTTTGCATTAACGTATGCAAATATTCGGTTCTGAAACGTTTCCAGAACTGCATATGGAAATTCTGCAAAAGCTGCCATCTAGTTAAACGGTTCATTTTTACCTCGGTTAAATACTCCTCTGGCAAAGTAGTAAGAGGACTCAACGTCAAAAAATGACCTGGAGTAAGTACGGAAAGGTCATTTGGGTCGGAACTAAGAGGCGACAAAGGTCGAGAATTCAATACCGCTTCGACGCGAACTAAAACGGTATAAAACTCTTCGTAGGTCAAAATCTGTTCACCTATAATTCTCACCAAATGAGATTTCACAGAGCGAATTGCTCGCTCCCATAAGCCTCCCATATGACTTGCACTAGGTGGGTTGAAATTAAAAGAAATTGTTTCTTTTTCCGCGACTTTTTTAAATATTAATGCCAATTCTTTTCTAGCTCCAACAAAGTTGGTGCCATTATCGCAATATATAGAAAGGCATGTGCCTCTTCTAGCGATAAGCCTGCGTAAAGCCGCCAAAAACATTCTGACGTCATGTCGGACGCTAATTCTAAATGCAGAGCCTTTGTGGCCATACATACAAATAAACACAAATATGCCTTTTGAGATCTGACACCCCTAAATTTGCTCATTTTAATTAAAAACGGCCCTGCAATGTCTAAGCCAACATACGAAAAAGGCTTTAACTCACTAATGCGTGCCGCAGGCAGATCCCCCATCTTAGGAGGCACTAATGGTTTCGGGTTTACCCTAAAGCAGCGCACGCACTTAGACAATACTGCGCGTATGGCTCGTTTCGGAGACATAATCCAAAAATTTTGAGTTAAAATAAACTGGCACGTTTGTAGCCCAGGGTGTAAAAAATCCCTATGAACAAATTCTATAAGTAAGTATGTAAATTTGTGTTTTCGCGGCAATAAATATGGAAATTTTCTATCATAGTCTAATTGGGAATTCGTTAGTCTACCTCCTACACGGAGAAAACCGTTACTATCCAAAAAAGGGGAAAGTTTACCAAATTGTTTTGGACAAACTTTTTTACTACTCACTTTTTCTATTAATTCTGAAAATGCTGACTGTTGCGTATGCTTTACTAAAACCATCAACGCCTGATTTAACTCTTTTACTAGAAGAGGAGATTTTTGACTTTTAATTTTAAGTTATTAAAAAATCTAATACAATAAGCTACTATTCTTTTTATTTTATGCAAAACCGAAATATTATTTAATAGTTTATCCAAAAAGTGAGGGTGATTAAATGTTGCTAAAGCTATACTTCTTTTTTCCCCCTCTACCACTTCTAAAGAGCTTGTATCCGCCAGGGTTGGAATCGTAAAATTTGCGTCAAAATATAAACATGCTAAAAAGGAAGGTCCTGCCCACCATAATGCGTGATCAACAAGTTGCGAAGGCATTATACCTCTACTAGCGCAATCTGCAGGATTTTCTGCTGAACGAATATAAAACCAACTGTCCGGACTAACCCGGTCCTGGATATAACTAACGCGGTTACAAATAAAGGTTTTCCATCTATGGGGTGGAGATTTTATCCAAGCTAAAGCTACTTGGGAATCTGACCAAGCTACTATTTTTCTAACGTAAATCCTATTACTGTAAGTATCTAAAACGTATTTTAAAAGATCTGCCAATAAAACTGCAGCTTGCAGCTCAAGGCGGGGTAGCGTAATCTTTTTTAAAGGAGCTACTTTTATTTTTGCTATAATTAAATGGGTTTTTATATTTTGGTTTCTATCTAAAATTCTAAAATAGGTACACGCCGAGAACCCACGCTCACTTGCGTCGCAAAACCCATGCAGTTCAATAAAATCTACATTATTATTAAAAACATATCTATCTATTTTTATGAACTCTAATTGTGGTAGCTCATTTTGAAATTGTTGCCAAAGTTTTACTAAGTTTTCTGGGAGCTTTTCGTCCCATGAAAGTCCCAAAGTCCAAATTGTTTGCAAAATATGTTTAGCTATAAATATTGATGGGGAAATCCATCCTATAGGATCAAATATCCTCGCAATTTGCGATAAAACGTTTCTTTTTGTAGGTGCTTTTTCGCAAATAATTACTCTATAAATAAATTTGTCAATTTTGGGTTGCCAAAATAATCCTAAAATTTTTATATGCAAATCGCTATCAAATGAAAAAGGTTCGTTTTGATTTTCTTGCACTAACTCCGGTATATTACTAGCAAATTTATGAAGCTTAAACCCTCCCCGCTCTAAAAGGGCTATAAGGTCATTTTTTAGCTCTAAAGCAGACTCTACACTGGGACACCCCGTAACTATATCATCCATGTACAAATCTTTATCTAAAATTTCACATGCTCGTGGAAGATCTTTACTTTCGTCTTGAGCAAGTTGCTTTAAGACTCGTAACGCTAAATAGGGACTGCTGTTAACACCAAATGTAACGGTGTTAAGGGTGTACACTTGTATAGGGTCCGCAGGAGAGTATCTCCATAAAATGCATTGAAAATCACGCTGTGATTTTTCCACTAAAATTTGTCGGTACATTTGTCGTATGTCGGTCACTAAAGCTACCGGGTGCAATCTAAAAGTTAATAAAATACTACATATGTCTTTTTGCAATTTGGGTCCTACATATAATAAATCATTTAATGAAATATTAAGGGTTGATTTTAGCGAAGCATCGTACACAATTCTAACGGCTGTGGATTTACTATCAGGACGAATCACGCAAAAATGTGGAATAATATTTTTTGCAGTACTATTATTACTTAACAAAGACATATGACCCTGATTTATGTAATCCGTAATCACCTCACTATAGGCGTTTTTTAAGCTAGGATTGGCTGCTAATCTACGTTCTAATGATAAAAAGCGTCGTTTTGCAAATTCAGATGTATCGCCAATTACTGGGTCGGTTATTTTAAACGGCAAAGATACCGTATAACGCCCGGTTGCATCTCTAAAAAATGTTTGCTTGAAAATATTTTCGCATATTTTATCCTCGTCGGATATCGCTACTACTTGTGGAGGTTCCTCCAAAGACCAAAATCTTTTTAAAGTTTTATCTAACGAAGATTCCAAGGTTGTTACAAAACTATATGAAGCGTTATTTATTTTATCTAATGCAATTTTTCCTAACAACATCCACCCAAAGGCGGTATTTATCGCGGTTGGTTGATCCTTTTTTCCTACTATTTTACCGTTCAACAATATTTCTGCAAACAATTCGGCCCCTAATATTATGTCTATGGGTCCAGGCTTATAAAAAAGAGGATCTGCCAGTGTTAAATTTTTTATATGATTCAAAGATTCGGTTGGAATTGTCGCTTGTGGCAATTCCGAGCAAATCTTTGGAATAACTAAAGCTTGAATGTTAAATGTTAAATTTTGCGTTTTAGATAAAATACTACAATTTACTATACCTTTTGCTTTTACAAAAGTGTCTCCTAGGCCAAATGAACTATTACCTATTAATGAAATTTTTAAATTTAATTTTTTGGCGCAAGATTCAGTTATGTAACAAGCTTGTGACCCTGGATCACAAATCGCTCGAACCGTATTTAAGTTACCAGAACTATCTATTAAATCAAGTTGCGTAGTTGCGAGTAAAACCATACTATTTTTATTTTCGCCATTTGCTAGCAAGTTTACTGAATTGCTAGGGTTGCCACTCGGATTGCTACTAGGGTTGCTGCTAGGGTTGCTATCCGCTAAACTAATATTTGGACTACTATTTTTACTATTAATGCTGCTTCTAGTTTCAAGGCTATTTCTGCTATCTATACTATTTCTGCTATCTATACTATCAAAATGTAATAATGTGTGATGCGTTTTATTACTTTTCCTACATCTTGAGCGAAATCTACATTGTGCTATTAGGTGGTTTGAGCTTAAGCAATTTAAGCAAATTCTATTATTTTTTACAAAACAGTACCTATCTTCGGAACTTTTTTCTAAAAAATTGGGGCAATTCATAATGAAATGCGCATTTTGACACAAAGAACAACTTTCTGTTTTCTTTGGTTTTTCATTAAAGAAAAACTTGACTTTTTATTTTGGCTATTAAAAAAACTATTTCTATTCGGGCTGTTTTGCGCGCTATTTCTATTTTGACTATTAGACGAACTAGGTCTATTTTGACTTATTTGACTATTAAATGAACTAGTTGTTGACTGAAATGCCTTTTTTAAGTCTACAACTTCTAATGATTGACAGTGTGCTGTCAGAAATGAAATTAATTTTTCATAAGATGGGATTTCATTTGATATATGTTGGTCTTCAAATTTAGTGCATATATTTCTAGGTAATTTGTCAAAAACCATATCAAAAAGAACGTAATTCCAAGAATCCGTAGGAAGACCTAGATTTTTTAATGCAGCTAAATTCTCAGACATAGTGGTAATTAACTGACGTAACGACTTTGAGCTATCTTGAACCGCAGGCAAATTTTTTATTTTACTATAGTAGCTGTCCGCCAAAATACGTTTATTTTCAAACCTATCTTCTAAGTTTTTTAGTGCCAAAACGTAACTTGACCCTACTAGGGGCAGGCTTTTAACAATGCTCAATGGCTCATCACTCAAACTTCCCAATAAATATTGCAGCTTTTGAATGTCTGAAATTTCACTATTGCTATCTATTACACTCCGAAACATTTCTATAAAAGACCCCCAGGCCTCAAATTGACCATTGAAGGTTAACAAATTGACTTTTGGCAGCCTTAGGCCAGGTTTACTATTGCTTGGAGTATTGTTGGAGCTATTACCAGTTTTTGAACCAAAAATGGTTGCATAATTTATTGAAATTACGACATAAGTTTCTTCTATTTCATTACGCTTGCTAAATTCCATTGCTATGTCCTCATCTACTTTACCCGACAAGGCTACTTTTTGACCACTGATTAATTTTAAGATTTCATCGCTAATAATAATAATAACTTCTAAGTAGCTTCCGCTAGAGCAAAACGAACTTTAAAATTATTTTGTAATGACCTGTCTGTCAAAGCGTCAATGCTTATTTGCTCCAAATTGCCAAGCTTTTTCATTTCCAACTTTCGTTGATTTACTAAATAATTATATTGTTCCATTTTGATTAATAAAATCGAACAAAACTAAAAAATACAAAAAAAAATATCCAAAATATTAATTTAATGACGAGTCTATCTATTGTAAAATAGCCAAGGACAATAAAGATATCTATCTATCTATCTATCTATCTATTAAGCTATGCTATCGCAAAGAAATAAAAAAATATATATTTTATTTGCTTTTTTCAATCAATATTTTTAAATTTACTTAAATATTTTCTGTGGCCAATTTAAAAGGAATGCTTCATATACCACGTTTTAAACTTTGCTATAAAAAATGTGTTTAGGTTCGGTTTTTTGCACGCCTACAAAAAACGATATTCAACGCGAGTTTATTCTGATAAAATTATATTTAATTTTACGTATTTTTGAAACTATTTTTAAAAAATGCTATTTTGCTACTAATCTTTACTATAAATTGCGAAGCTTAATCCCTAAAAGAAACAGAAATGACCCCATAAAATGCACGCTGCTAAAACTATAAAAATGTGCATTTTTTGACTAAAAAACAAGAAAATTACACGAATTTAAATTAAATCCGGATCGTATTAGGACCAAATGATAATTCGGGAGCTAGTGGACTGATTTGGGTGGTGAAGGTTTCAAGACTTACGTAAATCCGTGCGATCTTCACTGCTGGCTGGGGCCCCATCAAATCTTGCACTGCACTGTCTGTTTGGTTAGGGATGGCGGAAATGACAAGGATTGGCGGAAATGACAAGGATTGGCGGTTTAAACTATTAATTATGAATGTTCCCATTGAAATATTATGAAATGTTATTAAATGACATCGAAAGTAACTAATTTTTCTTGTCCCGGTTTTCGCGTCATATCTGAATTCTCTCTTTTTGCTTCTGCGCAATGCAGTCGATATCGCAACCGCCGTTGCAAGGCGCGAAATTCAAATTGAAAACTCTAAACTAAACAGGTTTATACAGTTGTTTTACTTTTAATTATTTTTAAGGATACTCTCTAAAGTGTTAATTATTAATTAATTTAAATTCTAAAATAATTTTTATTACTTTTTTTCAAGTTAAAGTAGCGTACTCGACATCGGCGTCAGTCCCTTGACACATGTGAAATTTCAAAATCTGCGGTTTTTTGCAGTGCTCAAAAGTTAATAGTCTATTCTCTATAAACGAACGACTTAAAGTGAGTAGTAAACATCATTTGTTGCGAGTCAGCCATTTCGAATATAGTGCTAGAGACGTGATTGTGTTGAAAACACGAGGTGGTGACGGTTAATGTATCAAAAAAAAGTCCCTTGGTGGGTAATTCTGTTGTAATTTATTGGTAATTGTTTTTGATGAATTTTAATTTAACTTTTTTTGTGTGATTAATTAGTATAGAAACTAAAAACTCCAGTATTTCGTTTCAATCAGAATATTTTCTTTGTTTTTCACGAAATTCGTCAGTTCCTTGTCGTCAGTCCCTTGGTCGTAAAAAAGATAAAAATTGATGTCGATAGATCTGGACGCGCTGATTCCAAAATTATAGGCACATAATACCGTCAGATTAATATCTTGGATAATATAAGCGAAATAAAATTACCGAAAAAAAATATGAGTGTCTGTTCCTTTTAAATACATTATAACCAACCCGTTTTCCATTAAAAATGTTACGAAATAACAAAAATAAAAATAAAAACCATGTGACTCAAATTAATCTGAAAAGGTTCACGACTTTCATAGTGTAGCAGGTATTTTTTAAAACTGTTAGGTACTAAATTAAAAATCCGGCGCCGCAGTTGAAAAATTTTTCAAATATTAAAAACAAATCGTTAAAATGCAAATATGGCGCCCCAGGCAATTTTTATTAAAATTAATATTTAAAATTGGCTAAGAAATACCAAAACTTGCAATTACTATTAAAAATTAGTTTGGGAATACGAAATCCGGCGCCGCAGGCGAATTTTTTTGAAAATATTCCTTAAAATAGGTTAAAATGTGGCACAGCAGAAAATTTTTAAGAAAAATTGCTATGGGGCCAGATATGATGTTGAAACATAATGTTTCTTAACCGATAATAATTGCAAAAAAAAATTCTGCGGTGCCACATTTTAAACATTTTTTAAGAATATTTCAAAAAAAAATGCCTGCGGCACCGAATTTTCTGTTTCCTAACTAATTTTTAAAAATTATTATAATAGTTGCCGGTTTTGGTATTTCCTTGCTAATTTTAAATATAAATCCTAATAAAAACTGCCTGCGGCGAGATATTTGCATTTTTAACGCATTTTTCAGAATAATCTCAAATAAATTCGCCTGCGGCGCCGGACTTGCTATTTACTTACTAACTTTTAATAATATTTGTAAAAAAATTACCTGCGGCACTATGTTTGCTTTTTTTACCAATTTTTAAAATGTTTTCAAAAAAATTTCCTAGTTTTTAACCAACTTTTTTCTAAATTTTTGCTGTGGCGCCACATTTGATGTTTCCAAACCAATTTTTAAGAAAAATTTCAAAAAAAAAAAATCTTGTGGGCACGATAACTTAAAAACGCTTTAAGCTAGAGACTTGCCATACAGTTATGTTACCAAAAGCTCCCGCTCGGGATTATTTTTGGTGAACATTGGGGTGCGGCAAGGGGGGCAAATCGGGAAAATACATTTTTTTTTACAAAAATTTGAAAATTGCTATATAGGGGTTTTTAAGGTTGCTGAAATTGAATCTGATAATAAAATTTTTCTCCACCCCTGCAGGTGTAAGGGGGTTAGTATTTTTAAACATTTTCAATATTTTCGTCAAAATTGGTATACAGGGTGTATTTGAAATAGCGTAGGAAATTTTAACAGGTGATTCTACATGATAAAATATGACAAAAAGTTCCTATAAACGTATGTCTAAAAATGCGTCATAAGGGAGCTACGCCCCTTTGAAATTGGCTAAAAAAATCGGTTTTTATTTAATAACTCAGGAACCCTTTGAGAGATATTAACGAGGTTTTGCACGTGAATTAATCCTAATAAGGCCCATCTTTGTATGTCATTTTCACGTACTTATTTAAACCAGGGGTGTGCGAAACGGGGGGGCCTTATTAGTTTTTTGTCCCAAACTTTTTTCTGTGTAACTTTTTTGCAATTTTATTTTTGAAATATGATTCCTCAGGTCAAAATACATAAAAAAGGTACTCTTGTTGTAATACTGTAGGATTAACCGTTTTCGAGAAAAGTTCATTTGAAGGTGAAATTTCACGGTTTGAGGACGAAAAATTAAATACTAAAATGTCGAAAACCAAAATTTTAATGATGCAGTGTTATTCTACATCAAAAACTAAGAAAAAAAGTTTCCATACATGTAGGTCGAAAAAACGCTTTTAAAGCTACCATAGCCCTTTAAAAATGGTGCATATTTAGGAAACCATAGCTCCATTAGGATTGATTTTTGGAAGTACCTGTATATAAGGTTTTTTTCTTAGTTTTTAATGTACATTCGCCCTGCATCATTAAAATTTTGGTTTTCAACATTTTAGTATTTAATTTTTCGTCCTCCAACCGTGGAATTTCACCTTCAAATGATTTTTTCTCGAAAACGGTTAATCCTACAGTATTACAACAAGAGTACCTTTTTTATGTATTTTGACCTGAGGAATCATATTTCAAAAATAAAATTGCAAAAAAGTTACACAGAAAAAAGTTTGGGACAAAAAACTGATAAGGCCCCCCCGTTTTGCCCACCCCTGGTTTAAATAAGTACGTGAAAATGACATACAAAGATGGGCCTTATTAGGATTAATTTACGTGCAAAACCTCGTTAATATCTCTCAAAGGGTTCCTGAGTTATTAAATAAAAACCGATTTTTTTAGCCAATTTCAAAGGGGCGTAGCTCCCTTATGACGCATTTTTAGACATATGTTTATAGGAACTTTTTGTCTTATTTTATCATGTAGAATCACCTGTTAAAATTTCCTACGCTATTTCAAATACACCGTGTATATGGGTTTTTGGGGTCGACGAATATGAAGCTAGAATATGGGGCTAGTTTTCGTGAAAACTGGTATATTGGGGTTTTTAAGGTTGCTGATAATAAAAAAAATGCTAAATCCACGCCCCTCAGGGTGGGGGCTAGTTTTTGTGAAAATTGGTATATTGGGCTGAAAGTGAATCTAATTATTAAAAAATCTAACTCCACCCCCAAGGGGCGGGGGGTAGTTTTCGTGAAAATTGGTATATTTTTAACGTTGCTAAAAGTGAATCTTATAATGAAAAATCTATTTTACGCGCGGATCTGAAAAATCGGAAAGCTCTTTTACTGGGCAGTGTATTTTTAATAAAAAGGCCGTGTTTTTTTTTTAAACAATTTTTAAACTAGGATAATATTTATTTTTTAAATAATTTATACAAAAAATATAACTAACTTGTACTTAACGCTAATGAGAACCATCTATAAAACTCGAGCCCGTTAATGAGTCAACTCATAATATATTGATTTTGGCGCTATCCACAGGCTCGCATAACCATAAGACATAGCTTAGCAATTGCTAGCATGTGTTTATAAAGGGTAGGACAATTAAAACCGCAATATTTCAGTTTACAAAAGAAATTTTGAATAATTTTGAAAAAAAAAAGATTGACCTTGGGCATCTTCCTGGACCTTGGTAAGGTCTACAATTGCTTAGATTATAATGTACTTTTTAAAAAATTGGAAAGCTATGGACTTGTTGGATAAAATATTATCTACAAAATAGATCACAAAGCGTCTCACTAATAGAAGAGCTTTTAGAGTACTTATCGGACAGTAGAAACATCAGTGTTGGAATCCCACAGAGTAGAATATTAGCCCCCATTCTTTTTATCATCTTTATGAACGATCTAATAAACGTGCTCTGGAAAGGGGAGCAGGATGTCTTGAGTTTTGCAGATGATAGTAACCTGTTGGTTAAATCAGACACGTTCCAGTCTCTTCGCCAAGAAGCTGATGCCTTTTTGGAGAGAATTCTGAAATGGTTTGAGACTAATGGACTCACGGTTCGTTTTAATTGAAAAAAAAATTGACAACACCCATTTCTGCTTATTACATGTTTTGATTGCACACATTAAAAGCTTGAAATAAAATAAAAATGAAAATGATCGTGGGGCCAGATTTTTTTTTATTTGCGACTTTGTAAAATATTGGTTAGTTTATAGGTTTTCTTCAAAGTTTAATTTTTGCTGTCACCAAATTTTGTTTTGATCTATGTGAGGTTATTCACAATGGCCAAGTACGTCTTTCTGAATAAAATCCATTTTTGATTTAAACCCAAAGTTTTCCAGTGGCTGAGATAATATCAGTGAGATACCTTAATTTTTAACAATCAAAATATACTTTTTTTATTAAATCCTTTGATTAAGATTTTTGCTAAAAATTTTATTGTGAAGAAAAATAATTTCAGTTCGGTTGTTATAATTTTCAAGGGAAAATATAGGGGAAAATTTTAAGATAATAATATTTCACACTTTGATTAAATGATATATTTTCTGAGTGAATTTTAAAAAATAAGGAAAGGGTAAAATTAAGATTTTTTTATGCTTATTCATTTAGCAAAAATTGAATAGACTAGCCAGCCAAAATTTATACTAGCGACATTACGGTAAAATTAACATCCTAAAGTAATAGAAATTATCAGTAACAAAAAGGGTAAAATATAAAATAAAAAAATATACACTACTGGAAAGAATTAAGGGAACAAAAAAAATCCCAATTTTTTTTGTGATTTTTGAAAGGCTGTATCTCAGTGAAAAATGGTCGTATGAAGATTAACAAAAAAGAATTTTGAAGCTTTAAGTTTCTAGTTTTAAGATCTTTTAGCAATTTTTTTTTGTGAGATACGGTTATCGCGCAACCATAGGAAATAGAGTAAGATAAAAATCAAAGTAAATCAAAGGGCGGTTTTAAAAACTGAATTGTCTATAAGCACCCACCATGGTTTTTAAAGAATTTTTTTTTTTTTAATACTTTACATTAATTTAAAAAAACTGAAAAACAAATGACTTTTTACTGTTTTTTAGAAAATCTACTGATTATTTACAAATTTTGATCCTCGTGGGAGGAGTTTAGAGAGGCTAGAAGGCTTTTTAAAAAAGAACTCAGACGAAGCAAGAATCAAAGCTGGAGGAAATACTGCGAGGACATGGAGTCCACGGCAGAATCCCCAAGGCTTATGAAGGTTCTTAGCGGAGAATCTAACAAGACAGTACACTTCCCAGGAGAGGGAGACATCCAGAACGCACCCGAGGGAAGGCAACAGCCCCCACAAGGGGACTGGACGCTGGCCAAGGGTGTGATAAGCGATGGCTCTATCAAATGGGCGGTAAACGAGTTCCTACCATTTAAGGGAGCGGGACTAGACGGTATATTTCCGGCGCTGTTACAGAAAGGCTTGGAAGTCTTTATGCCTGAGGTGAAAAGGATTTTCAAAGCCAGTCTAGAGCTGGGATATGTCCCGAGGGAATGGAGGAGGGCCAGAGTAGTCTTTATCCCAAAAGCTGGGAAAAAAGACTACACAAAGGCAAAATCCTTCAGACCCATCAGTCTAACTTCCTTCCTTCACAAAACGTTGGAAAGGATAGTAGACAGGTTCCTAATGGAAGAAGTGCTATCAAGGCACCTATTCCACAAAAGGCAGCACGCATACAGGCGAGGAAGGTGGACTGAAACGGCTCTTCACGCCCTAGCACAAAGGATTGAAAAGGCATTACATCAGAAAGAGTGGGCGTTAGCCCTCTTCTTTGATGTAGAGGGCGCATTCGATAAGGCAAAAACGTCAAAAATCTGCAGCGCATTACGAGCCAGAGGCACCCCACCAGTACTTATTAGCTGGGTAAACTCTGCATTGGAGGAAAGAAGGGTCATGGCCTCCCTAGGAGACTGCCAACTGGACATCGGGGTCAGAGGCGGCTGCCCACAAGGCAGCTGCCTTTCTCCCCACCTATGGTGTCTAGTAATGGACGGTCTTATTGGGAGGCTGACCGCTAAAGGGCTGTATGTGCAGGCATATGCAGACGACGGGACAGTACTGTTCACAGGAAAGTTCCTAGGCACTGTTTGCGATAGAATGCAAACCGCCTGCAGGATCATAGAAAGTTGGTGTGAGGAGAACGGACTCTCAGTCAACCCAGCAAAGACAGAGATGATCCTCTTCACCAACAAAAGGAAGATACAGGGATTCAGGGCACCCACAATGTACGGTAGGCCACTAGAGCTTGCTCAAGAGGTTAAGTACTTAGGGGTAACCCTAGACAGTAAGCTCACCTGGAAGACGCACATCGACAAAGTCGTAAAGTCGATAGCGTCTCTTTGGCATCTGCGCCGGGTGGCTGGCAAAAGCTGGGTCATGAGCCCAAAGATCCTCCACTGGATCTACACCGCAGTCATCAGATCCAGAGTGCAGTATACTGCAGTATGGCTCGGTGGTCTGGTGGCCCAGTGTCAGCAAAGCCCGGGTAGCAAGAACGCTAAGTAAAATCCAAAGACTAGCATGTTTAGGGATTACTGGCGCTATGAGGACGACCGCTACAGCCGCGCTCGAAGCCCTACTGGGGCTGCCCCCGCTTCCATCTTGGATAAAGAAGGAAGCGATGGCCAGCCACCTGAGGATGCGAGACACTGGATGCTGGTTGGGAGGAGAAGCAACGTATGGTCACACCAAGATTGCAGAGATCGCTAAAAAGGAAATCCCTATTAGCAGTATCAAAGTGATTGAGGCTGAAGATCGGCTTAGGTATAACAAGAAATTTACTCTCACAATTCCCAGTAAGGAACAGTGGGAGAGAAAGCAGGTTGCTTTCGCCCCGACATCCGTGGTGTGCTATACAGACGGTTCCCGTATGGCAAGCACACAGACATCGGGAGCAGGATTCTGCATTGAGGACAGGGAGGTACAGGAAAGCTTTTCGCTAGGAATGTACCCCACAGTCTTCCAAGCGGAGGTCTTCGCTATACAGGAGGCGGCAAGGTGTGAGGCAGTACTTTCAGGCAACGAGACAGATGTATACTTCTGCTCGGATAGCCAGGCAGCTTTAAAAGCTCTTAGCGCACCCGCAAAAAGATCCGCTCTAGTGCAGGAGTGCGCTGGCGAGCTGGATGAGCTAGCAAGAACAAAGAGTTCACCTTGTGTGGGTACCAGGTCACTGCGGTATTCCAGGCAACGAGAGGGCGGATGAACTCGCCAGACTGGGTGCCGGAAAGCGCTGCCCGGGTCCTGAACCAATTCTCGGTATCACAAGGAAACAAGTGAAGACTGCCCTCAACGCTTGGGTGGAAAGCCAGCTTAAGGAACACTGGACCGAGCTTAGCGGTTGCAGGCAGGCAAAGGAATTCCTGACCAGGCCAAGCAAAGCTAGGTCGGTCTGGCTACTAGGAAGGGGCCGAGCAACCATAAGCTTCCTTACAGGGGTCCTTACGGGCCACTGTGGGCTTATGCGACACCTAAGCCTCATGCGGACGGTAAACGATCCGACCTGCCCTGGGTGTGGGATGGACGAGGAAACGCCCTACCACTTCATAGGGGAGTGTGAGGCTCTGGGCAGGCTCAGACAAGACGTCTTCGGAGTGGTAACACTAGCGAAGGAAGAGATGAACATCCTAGCCTGGTCAGATGTTATGAACTTCATCAGAAGGTCTGGCAGATTCAGGAAGAGGGAGGATAGGCAGCAGGTTGGGTAGGTAATCTTGGGGCAGACAAAAAGGGCCATTGGGCCTACTTGTCAGGCGTCGGAGCCTACCCACCTTTTACTGCTACTACTACTACTACTACAAATTTTGATGAATCGACTTATGTTGAGTGTAATTTTTACAGCTTAGGGTACCCACAATAACCCTGTAAATTAACAAGTTGATCCATGGAACCGATTTTCTGTTCCAAATGATCAAACTTTTAAAAAGAATTAAAGGAACACTAAACACTCCGTAATCATTATGAAAATGAAAAAAAAAGATGTTTACTTCGACTTTTCCCAAAATTTTATATCAGATATCGCTTAAATTTAAGGAAAAAAAAAATAAAAAATAAAAAAATAAAATAAAAAATTTTTCAAAACATTTTTGATTTTTTTTTTCTTTTGGAAAAGTTGCTGGACATTTGAGAAACCAATATCTTGTTGTTTCCCATACGGTTTTAATCTTCATTATTTAACGGCCGGCATTTGCGTTACCCAAAGCGTACCACGTGGAGGTTGCACGATACGATTTACGCTTTTTACACACACTCGTGTGCGTAGGTGTCTGTCTGTCTGTCTGTCTTTCTGTCTGTCTGTCTGTCTGTCTGTCTGTCTGTCTGTCTGTCTGTCTGTCTGTCTGTCTGTCTGTCTGTCTGTCTGTCTGTCTGTCTGTCTGTCTGTCTGTCTGTCTGTCTGTCTGTCTGTCTGTCTGTCTGTCTGTCTGTCTGTCTGTCTGTCTGTCTGTCTGTCTGTCTGTCTGTCTGTCTGTCTGTCTGTCTGTCTGTCTGTCTGTCTGTCTGTCTGTCTGTCTGTCTGTCTGTCTGTCTGTCTGTCTGTCTGTCTGTCTGTCTGTCTGTCTGTCTGTCTGTCTGTCTGTCTGTCTGTCTGTCTGTCTGTCTGTCTGTCTGTCTGTCTGTCTGTCTGTCTGTCTGTCTGTCTGTCTGTCTGTCTGTCTGTCTGTCTGTCTGTCTGTCTGTCTGTCTGTCTGTCTGTCTGTCTGTCTGTCTGTCTGTCTGTCTGTCTGTCTGTCTGTCTGTCTGTCTGTCTGTCTGTCTGTCTGTCTGTCTGTCTGTCTGTCTGTCTGTCTGTCTGTCTGTCTGTCTGTCTGTCTGTCTGTCTGTCTGTCTGTCTGTCTGTCTGTCTGTCTGTCTGTCTGTCTGTCTGTCTGTCTGTCTGTCTGTCTGTCTGTCTGTCTGTCTGTCTGTCTGTCTGTCTGTCTGTCTGTCTGTCTGTCTGTCTGTCTGTCTGTCTGTCTGTCTGTCTGTCTGTCTGTCTGTCTGTCTGTCTGTCTGTCTGTCTGTCTGTCTGTCTGTCTGTCTGTCTGTCTGTCTGTCTGTCTGTCTGTCTGTATGTCTGTCTGTCTGTCTGTCTGTCTGTCTGTCTGTCTGTCTGTCTGTCTGTCTGTCTGTCTGTCTGTCTGTCTGTCTGTCTGTCTGTCTGTCTGTCTGTCTGTCTGTCTGTCTGTCTGTCTGTCTGTCTGTCTGTCTGTCTGTCTGTCTGTCTGTCTGTCTGTCTGTCTGTCTGTCTGTCTGTCTGTCTGTCTGTCTGTCTGTCTGTCTGTCTGTCTGTCTGTCTGTCTGTCTGTCTGTCTGTCTGTCTGTCTGTCTGTCTGTCTGTCTGTCTGTCTGTCTGTCTGTCTGTCTGTCTGTCTGTCTGTCTGTCTGTCTGTCTGTCTGTCTGTCTGTCTGTCTGTCTGTCTGTCTGTCTGTCTGTCTGTCTGTCTGTCTGTCTGTCTGTCCAAAAGTCCAAACCAAGTAGATCCTGATGGAGACAGACAGCACGGATTTGTAAAAAACAGAAGCACTATCACAGCTATCAATGCTACACTTCGCTCATTAGATGAGCAACCTCACCAATATAAAGTTTTAGTGTTGCTGGATATACAAGGTGCCTTTGACTGCGTCTGGTGGCCAACTGTCATTAACTCTTTTGCTGACGACGAAATTCCAAATAGTCTTCTCCAAATGTTAAAAAGTTATCTGGGGGACAGAATATCTACGCTCGACTATGCAGGAGTTTCAGTTAGCAAGGCAATCGAAAAAGGTGCTGCCCAGGGTTCGGTCGCCGGCCCAACACTTTGGAAGAAAGCGCTTAAGAAGCTCCTACAAATCGAACTGGAATTCGGTGAGATATACGCCTACGCAGACGATATCGGCTACGTTATAAGTGCCCCTACCCGCACAGAACTCGAGACTAAGGCAACTTCCGACTTGAGGAAAATTACCGACTGGGCAGACAGTAACAAGCTTCTATTCTCTCGGCAGAAAACTAAG
>CAUEHQ010000004.1:172892-192488 GCA_958510825.1 Brachypterus glaber
TTTTACAAGTGCACGTGTAAAAATGGCGACTACAAATACCCCAGTTACTCCAGTAAATACGGTAACCACCTCTATTGCTCAAATTGGAATACAAGTGGAGTTTGATCCAAAAGTAAGCGATTGGACAATTCACATAAATAGATTAGAGCAATTTTTCATAGCCAACTTAATAACGGACACGAACCGTAAAAGAGCCATCTTGTTAAATGGTTTAGGTCAGGAGGCCTATATTTTACTTCAAAATTTATGCATTCCAAGAACACCTGAAGACACTACGTATGAAGAAATTAAAACGCATCTGCAAGAATATTTTTGCAGGAAAACCATAGTTTTTGCCGAACGCGCCAAATTTTATGCCGCCACAAAATCGCCGAATGAAACTATTCAGGAGTGGTCGGTAAGATTAAAAAGTTTGTGCGTGAAATGTCAGTTTGGTGAGCAGTTGGATAACGTGCTTCGGGACAAATTTATCTGTGGAATGAATTCAGGTAAAATTCTGGATAAACTGATGGCTGAAAAAATTGATATAAAATTCAAGGACGCTGTGGAGAAAGCCATGATTGCTGAAACGGCGTTTCAAAACTCCAACGGCGAAGGAAAAGCGCAGGCGCCCACTTGGATAAAATCCGAACCAAATAGCGAGATTCACCGAGTACACATCGCAAAGTACGAGAAACGTCACCAAAGAGGAGGACAGCAGAGCAGCGCGCGCAACGCGTCATCTTCAGGGGGGCAACATAGTGCTGGTGGAAGTAGTGGTCCGCGGGGGAGTGGAGATAAGGTTTGTGCAATTTGTGGAAGGGGCAGACACCCGGAACACAAGTGTTGGTATCGAAATAAAAACAAACAATCTAACCTTGAATTTAATCAAAATAAACAAAAATATAAAAACGTTAATTATTTGGAAGTGCAAGATGACATTAGTGAGATGCCTGTTTTTCAAATAAAAACAAATAATAATTTGCAACCAATTTTAATTAAGGTAAATTTAAATACAGTTTCCATGGATTTGGAGCTAGATTCAGGGGCATCGGTAAGTTGTTTACCTTTTGACATTTATAATAAACATTTTAAAAATATTTCTATGTTACCAACAAATACTATTCTGACTAATTATGCAGGAGGTAACATTGTTCCATTGGGAAAAATAAATTTACAGGTTAAATTTAATAATAAAATAAATCCAATAGATTTTTATATTGTTAAGGATTCAAAGTTAGGACTTTTAGGTCGCGATTTTATTTATGCCTTTAATATTGGATTTTCAGAAATAAACAACATAGCTTCTAATAATATATTAAAATATCTTTCTGGTAAATATCAGAATGTTTTTTCAAATAACTTGGGTTGTTTAAAAAATTATAAATTAAAATTACCATTACCTAAGTTTTGTAAACCCCGGCCATTACCATACGCACTTAAGAGCAAGGTTGAAGCTGAGATAAATCGCCTATTAAAATTAAATATTATTAGTCCGGTAGAACATAGCGATTGGAGCTCAGCTATAGTCCCAATTATAAAGCCTAATGGATCAGTTCGTCTTTGTGGTGATTTTAAAATCACTGTGAATCCATTCATCTTTATAGACAAGTATCCCTTGCCTAGGATTGAGGACATCTTTGCCAAAGTCAGTGGAGGTAAGCAATTTTCGAAAATTGATTTATCCCAAGCGTATCAGCAAATATTGCTGGACGAAGAATCATCTAAGTTAACGACCATTTCCACCCATATGGGTTTATTTAAATATAACCGTTTACCCTTTGGCATTAACTGCGCTCCGGGAAAATTTCAGCGAAAAATGGAGGAGTTATTTAATAAAGTTAAAGGAGTTGTGGTTTTCTTAGATGATATCTTGATAACCGGCAAAGATTATGCTGAACACTTGTATAATTTAGAACAAGTTGTAAATATTTTAGAGAAAAATGGTCTTACCGTACAACTTGATAAGTGTAGTTTTTTTCAGGATAAGGTTTCCTACTTAGGCTACGATATAAGTTGTCAGGGGTTACATAAATCTAAAACTAAGCAAGAAGCTATCGAAAAGTTACCAGTTCCTTCCAATGTTAGTCAATTAAAGTCTTTTTTTGGGGGCAGTTAACTATTATAACAGATTTATCCCAAACGTTCCAACTTTATTACATCCACTGTATAATTTGTTGAAAAAGGATGTGGAGTGGAACTGGGATACCAAATGTCAACAAAGTTTTGACAAAATAAAACAAGTTTTAGGATCAGATTCGTGCTTGGCACATTTTGACGCTAACGTGGCCTTGAATTTGACCGTAGATGCGTCACCGTATGGACTGGGATGCGTCTTATCGCATATTTACAAAGATGGCACTGAACGGCCTATTTGTTTTGCATCCCGTACCTTAGGCCCCAGCGAACGGGCCTACAGTCAAATAGATAAAGAGGCGACAGCGATAATATTTGGGGTGAAATATTTTTACCAATATTTATATTTAAATAGGTTCACCCTAACCACGGATCATAAACCCTTGGTTTCCATTTTTGGACCAAAAAAGGGCATACCAATTATGGCGGCTAATAGACTTCAAAGATATGCGTTATTTTTAAATGGTTTTGACTTTGATATAAAATATATTAGTTCTGAAAAAAATATATCAGATTTTTTGTCTAGATTGCCAATAGAAAATAAAGATTTTTCAGAAAGTGAAGAAATCATGAAATATCAAGTTAATTATATTAATAGTTGTAAAGAATTTCCTGTCGATCTAATAGAAATCGAAAATGAAACAAAAAACGATGAGATACTAAAACTTGTTTATGAAAAAACCCAGAATGGTTGGCCTAATAAATTAAATGATTTAAACTTAAAGTCATATTTTAGAAGGCGGGACGAACTTAACATAGTCAATAACATATTAATGTGGGGCCACCGTGTAGTTATCCCGAAAAGCCTACAGGAACCTATCCTTAAAGAACTTCACAATACACACATGGGGATAGTAAAAATGAAATCTCTTGCTCGTTCGTACGTATGGTGGCCATCGCTAAATCAGGATATAGAAAATGTGAGTAAAAATTGCCTGATATGCCAAACCGTTAAGAAAAATCCTGAAAAAGGGGCTTTACAAAGCTGGCCTATTCCTAGCGGTATTTGGGAGCGAATTCACATTGATTATTTAGGGCCGATCAAAGGAAAATACTGTTTATTTGTGACTGATGCATTGTCAAAATGGTGCGAAGTTTTCGTAACCACGTCTATCACAGCATCAATTACAATTGATAAATTAAGAGAGCTGTTTGGGCGCTTCGGATTACCAGCTTATCTTATCTCTGATAATGCAAGGTCATTCGTTTCGTCCGAATTTCAGGATTTTTTGAAACAAAACGGCATTAAACATATAACTTCACCTCCGTTTCATGCGCAATCAAACGGAGCTGCAGAAGTAACAGTAGGCATTGTAAAAAACTTTTTAATTAAAGAACTAAACATGTCTAATGATCAAATTAATTTTAATCGTTCATTAAACAGATTTTTAATGATGTATCGTATCACAAACCATTGTACTACGGGGGAATCTCCGTCTCGCTTATTTTTAGGTAGAAATATAAAGTCAAGATTTGATTTGTTAAAACCGATTGAATCAAATAGGCCTATAAAAAATTACGAGGAAATAAAAAATAATATAAAAAAAACGCAACGGAGAAATGAAAGAAATTTTAAGGGGGGGCGAGAGGAAGTATTCAGTGTAGGACAATATGTTTTTGCTAAAGATTATAGAAACCTGGTAAAACCTACTTGGACTAGGGGTTCTATAATTAAAATTTTAGGTTTTAATGTATATTTAGTTAAAGTTTGTAATAGTAACTTAACATGGAAACGTCATCAAAATCAGTTGAGAAAATGTGACATAAACAATAATAGTGATGCTATTTCTATGTTAAGTTCAGTACCCAAAACTTTTGAAAATGAGTCTTGTAATGTAGCTACAACGTCCCACACTAATATCGAACAAATTGATTCGACCGCAGCACGCATTGAAAATGCAACAGTACAAGGTTCATTTCCAACGCAGAGCAGGCCGCAACGAAAACGAACGGTGCCTGATAGGTTAACGTATACCTAGCAGTATTGTTTTCCTTATGCGCTTGCTATGCAGTTCCCGATGTATTGTAAATTTAAGTGGGGAGGTGCAGTGTGCGACTTTGGCGTTCGCCACCGTATCGGTCCTGCAGGGAACACTAAGTTAAGTGGGGGGTATTAGCTTAAGTCAGTATAGATTGAATTGATGTAGAATACAGTACGAAAATAAATATTAATTACTTTAGAATATTTCGTATAATTTCTCTCGAGTCTAAACTCAATAATTATGCAGTAAACACTGCACTTTTGTTAATTTTTTTTTACCAAAGAAAAAAGAGTAGTTTTGAAAAAAACTGTTTTTAAACACGTAAATAAGTTTGCAGAAAATATCGAAAATCAAGCTTATGAATGTGTGTAAATCGGGTTCGAAATTCAATTCGGGGTATCAACTTTGAATTAAATGTTCAGTTCAGATTAGCATAATTATGGAATATAAAGGCCGAATCGTGTCAGAAACGACTAGATATTGTTTTCTTAAATATCCAGCAACTTAACAAAATAAAAAAAATCATTATTTAACGGCCGGCATGTGCGTTACCCAAAGCGTACCACGTGGAGGTTGCACGTTCGGATTTACGCTTCTTGTGCATTACTAGGGTGGACGTTAAATTTATTTTTTTCTTTTAAATTTCCATTTAGGCGTAACTAGAAAATTCTGAAAATATGAGAGTAATCAAACTTCTCTAAGGCCCCTAAAATTCGTAAAATTACCCATAAATCGTAAAAAATCGTTGAAAATTGTCTTTAACTCTTGTATAAATAAAAAATTTAAAGTGCTTGAAATGTAATTATTTTCCTTTTGAGCATACAAAATTATGTGCCCAATTTCAAAATGATTAAAAGATTCTAACCCGTGCCATAATCCTCCAAAGTTGTCCCTAACACTAAAATTTACGCATGTCTACCATAAATGTGAGTCAAAAGGTAAACAAACATTTTAAAAATGTATCAGATCGTACTGAATTTGTAGAAGAATAAAAACAACTGGAAAAAATAAAATAAAAATAAAATGTTTGTTTACCGTTTGACTTACATTTACGGTAGATATTCATAAAAAATATAAGATTCGCTTTGGGTAACGCAAATGCCGGCCGTTAAATAATGAAAATTGAAACGGCTTCAGAAACAACTGGATATTGTTTTATGAAATGTCCAGCAACCCGAAAGAAAAAAAAAATCATTTTTTTTTTTATTTTTTATTTTTTATTTTTTTTCCTTAAAAAGTGATATCTGATGTAAAATTGTGGGAAAAGTCGAAGTAAAAATCTTTTTTTTTTCATTTTGATAATGATTACGGAGTGTTTAGTGTTCCTTTAATTCTTTTTAAAAGTTTGATCATTTGGAACAGAAAATCGGTTCCATGGATCAACTTGTAAATTTACAGGGTTATTGTGGGTACCCTAAGCTGTAAAAATTACACTCAACATTAGTCGATTCATCAAAATTTGTAAATAATCCGTTTAAAAAACAGTAAAATGTCATATTTTTTTCAGTTTTTTTAAAATTAATGTAACGGATGAAAAAAAAAATTCTTTAAAAACCATGGTGGGTGCTTATAGACAATTCATTCAAGTTTTTTAAACCGCCCTTTGATTTACTGTGCGGTCATTAGTTGCTGAGATATAGATGATCAAAAATAAAAGGATCCTTTTTCATTAAAAGTCGAATATCTCAGCAAAAAATCGATGTAGAGAAAAAAATAAAAAATCAAATTAGAACTGAATAAACAAGCTACCTGCCCTTTGTATTGGTTTAATTGAAAAAAAAAATTTTAAGACTGGGGACCAAAAAAAAAAAAGAAAAAAATGGAATTTGTTTATCTCACTCTATTTCCTATGGTTGCGCGATAACCGTATCTCACAAAAAAAATTGCCAAAAGATCTCAAAACTAGAAACTTAAAGCTTCAAAATTCTTTATTTTTGATCTCCATACGACCATTTTTCACTGAGATACAGCCTTTCAAAAATCACAAAAAAAATGGGATTTTTTTTTGTTCCCTTAATTCTTTCCAGTAGTGTATATAATTTTATAATTTAAAAACTACTGACTAAATTTAAGACTTTTATTAGAGTAGACGCCAGAGATATAAGATATTTTTTTTAGCAGCCAAAACTTTTTTTGGCGCGTGTCCAACTATGTTTGTCCAATCAGGACGTTGCATAATTTTAAAGTCATCTAAACTAATGTATTTTTATCGAGTCCACGTTGACTGCTTAGGGCCAATGAACGTTTGATCCTAGCCAATAATATTTCACACAAGATTTAGCTATACCCAGAAGGCATTTTTTGTCATCTAAATTTAAAGTACTTATAAAAAGTAGTTTTATTTTATTAAAGAATACATTTAGACAAAATGCGAAGTATTTTAATTTATTATAAAATCTATTAATAGAAAGACATCGGGCTTCTCCGTGTTACCGAATGCTATTAAAATCAAATCTGCCGCCTGTAGTTAAAAGGCGGCAAGTGATTTTTTTTTTCGATTTTGAGATTTTTGCATTTTTGGACTAATATGACCCCAATTCATCTAAAAAAAAATTCTACGATTTTTGAAAATTTAAAACAGCGGCAATGGCACCTGCCACTCTATAGAGTGGTTTAAAATAAAAATTAAAAATTTTCAATTGTTATAACCTTGTTATAAAAAATAACAAAAATAAAATTATCTCTAAAATAAAAGTTTATAAGTTTTAAATAAATACAAAAAAAAATTTTTTTGGAATATCTTCATTTTTCAGCAAGTTATTTTTTTGTGAAGCTTTGACTATCATCCCTTAGCTTCTAGTCGCTAATTTTGTGTTATAATGGGTAAAAATAGTTGAAATACACAATAAAATAATTTTGGTCACTTTTTTCCCGTTTGGTAGCATAGTGCGGCTGTAGACAAAATTTCAGACGTGTAGGGGTTAAACTAAGTTCAGATTTGGTTTCAGCGAAAATACATAGGAATATCATGGTCCCATCCATGGCGCAGACCACTTTTATTTTTTTGTGGGCCTGTGTTATAATGGTTAAAATAGGGTTTTCTTTTTAATGTAATATATAGTTTATCCAGCCAATAAAATCGATTTCATTTTGGGAAAATACTTAAGGTTAATCTTTTAGCTAGGCCCTGTTAGGCAAAAAACAACCAACCCACAATATTTCAAATATTGTAGGAATGTAGTATGGACATTTCTAGATCAGTATACGACATCATGTTCTTTTTTATTTGTGGGTTGGTTGCTTTTTACATAACAGGGCCCAAAGTATTAAGAATAGTTGGAAGATAATGCTTTTTCGACATTTGTTTGAATTAAATTCTTATACAGAAAGTTATACCACTTTTAAAATTGGGCTTCTGTTTTAGCGAATACGGTAAAATTAAAAAAGTTCAAGTTTAAGTCTCTGTCACTAACAAAAAAAAAATGTTTTTATCCCAAATGGCCAACTTTAGTCCCGAAAATTCCACTGTGCGGCGAATAGGTACCATAAATGCGAGGGGCAGCGAACGTGTTAAATATTTTTTTTTTAAATCTCATCGAACATGCCTAATTATGTAAAAATTATTATTATGACCACTGTGCGGTAAATCATCTTATTTTGTATACTGTCATACTTAAGCAAACATAAAAAACTGTATAACATACACAAAAGTTTTGACCACTTTTTCACACACACATATTTGGACCACAGTGCGTTAGACTATTATTTTAAATAATTTTATTGAACTCTGTCATCCAACATACTTAAAATAACAAAAACTGAATATTATACCACCGTGTGCGGTGGTTTTTTTGGAAATTTTGTTTTCGACGATCGATCGATCGTTTTTTTTACGTTTTTGTCTGATTATAATATGTAATATTACGTTTTTTCTAATTTATTATAATATGTAATATTATGTACTTGAACTTCAATATATATTTTAGATATAATAATAAAGTTATTATTTATGATCACTACATTCCAAAAATGCTTATCTCCAACGCCAAAGGGCGAATGTTTTTTTATAGCGCTTTATTGTTTTATGGGCGAAGTCGACCGAAAAATCATTTTTTTTTTGCATATTGGGACTTAAAATGCCATAAAATGTCGAGAAAATGTGAAAAAAGTGGGTTAAAAAATATCGGTCTGTCTGTTCTCTGACTATAAACCTTGTAACTTTTAAACGAATGTAGTGGAATCATACACGGTGTATTTGAAATAGAATCGGAAATTTTAACAGATGATTCTACATCATAAAATATGACAAAAAGTTCCTATAAACATATGTCTAAAAATGCGTCATAAGGGAGCTACGCCCCTTTGAAAGTGGCTAAAAAAATCGGTTCTTATTTAATAACTCAGGAACCCTTTGAGATATATCAACGAGGTTTTGCACGTCAACTAATCCTACCAAGGCCCGTTTTTATGTGTTATTTTCATGTACTTATTTCAACCAGGGGTGTGCGAAACGGGGGGGCTTATCAGTTTTTTGTCCCAAACTTTTTTCTGTTTAACTTTTTTGCAATTTTATATTTGAAATATGATTCCTCAGGTCAAAATACATAAAAAAGGTAATCTTGTTGTAATACTGTAGGATTAACCGTTTTCGAGAAAATTTCATTTGAAGGTGAAATTTCACGGTTCGAGGACGAAAAATTAAATACTAAAATGTTGAAAACCAAAATTTTAATGATGCAGGGCGAATGTACATTAAAAACTAAGAAAAAACCTCAGATACAGGTACTTCCAAAAATCAATCCTAATGGAGCTAGGTTTGGACTTTTTGGTCTCCTAAATATGCACCATTTATAAAGGGCCATGGTAGCTTTAAAAGCTTTTTTTCGACCTACATGCATGGAAACTTTTTTTCTTAGTTTTTAATTTAGAATAACATTGCATCATTAAAATTTGTAATTTGATATGTAAAATTTAGTGATTTTGGTGATGGTCACTAAAGTCGCCAATGTTTGGTGACAATTATCTTAGAATACGCCATCTTTGATTTTTTTAATAAAAAGATATAATAATCTGTAGATCTTTCTCTAACCATGTGCCAAAATTCATAATGGGACGACCATGGGATTGCCTTGGGCAAAATATTAAAGATATAAATGTCAGTCAAAATTTCATTTCCCAGCCACTTTTTAACGCAGAGTTTAATAATACTACCCTGTATTTATGAAATGGAAATGCTGATATATTTAATAACTATTTTATATTTATCTGCAACATTTTTTAATACATCTAGTATACATATATACTAGCAGTGGACCCGTTATTCGCACGGGAATTTAGTTTTAGGAATTAATCAAACTAACATCAGTTCTTTTAATGCAATAATAAGATACTTACATAATATGTTTTGAAAAACCTTAAATTGAGTTTATGTACATATGTACTAGCTGTGATACCCAATCTTCACATGGAAAATCTAATTTAAATTTTACTTACTTCTACTAGTAATTTTTTTAATTTTCTCGTCGTTTAATATACAAAAAACAATAGTTTACCAATAGAAATCTGTGTGTCGGTCAATCTGTATATCTGTCTGTCCAAGAAAATTTGTGATCACTATAACTTGAGAACGCTTTGAGCTACTTTAAATTTTAAATATAGATTCCTTATTCAAACAATTCGGCTAAGATTTTTTTGACCCCCTTACTCCACCTCAACATTTACCAAAAACAATTCCAGCTGAAAACGTTTGGGCTCATTCCATGTCAAATGAAACACAAAATATTCAATTTTAAACACAGACTTCTTCGATTTGTCTGATTTTTGGCTTATATAGCATACCTACGTATGCTATGCATGCTTAATGAGAATTTGCCTTTTTTAGATTCTTTTGACATTAAACAATGTTTAGTAAACATAGTAGGCTTTACAAAATATGGCTAGTTATAATTAATTGCTTATTTAAACAAATTATAGAATATTATGAATGTCTAAAACATTCTGTAAAATGCAAAAATAATACCTTGCCTAATTTTAATAAAAATCTAATTATTAAAAATTCCGTGCGAAAAACGGATGTCTTGGCTAGTTATATTAAAAAAATTAATCAATTAACTTATAATTCCGTTTACAAAAAAGTTAATTTTAGTTTAAATTTGATTGAGGTAAAGTTAACATACAACGTACATCAAACTGTGGTCATAATATTACCAATAAATAAAAAATTGAGTTGCTACTATATTTTTAAAAATTTACCAAAGACGAATATATGGCGGTCCCATTTTGAAATTTGGGTAACTGTTAGAGAAATGTCTGTAGTTTAACATATATTTAAAAAAAGAAAATCGAAGATGGCGTATTTTGAGTAAAATGTCACCAAAAATTGGTTACTTTGGTTTGGACCAAAATCACCAAACTTAAATTTACTTTATTATCAAAATAACTTCCAACTAACAAACTTTAAAATACACTTTGTCTGAAGTCTCTATATCTTACCGTTATAGAGATACAGCCGTTTAAAAATTATACGTTTTAGAAAAATTGGGCATTTTTGTCATCTTTAAAAGGCCATAACTCCAACAAAATCTGAAAAAAAATCAGGTTCTTTTTGGACAAACATAGCACACTTGAGCCAAAAATAGGGCAAATCAAAGAAGTTAAAGTTTTTCTTGGGTCCTATTTGGCACAGAATCACCCTAATGCATAAAATTTATTAATTATTTATTTATTCACTGCAGGGCCATTCCAGCGTTTCGGGTGTTCCACTATTACACATTAAAACGGATTTTATTAATACTTATTGCACTAACAGATTGGTCCACGTGTGCTACAATTAGACTAATATACCAGTTAAACAATTTGTTAAAACTTGAAATAATTTTTTTTTTAAATTAAGGAAGATGTTGGCAAAATTTGCCGTTTCGGGTGTTTCAAAAAAAAATTTTCTGAATGTCGGTGATTTCATGCATTTTTAATATTTTTTGTATATTTAAATTTTTACCCAACAGTCTTGGGTGTGCCCCCTCTGGTGGTAGGCTCTAGGCCGCCGTCCCACCTGGCCCATAGTTAATCCGGCTCTGTTTTCGAAACTAATCCCAACTGGTTGAGGATAAAGAATCAAATGTTGAGGATTGTTTCGACAAGGGTACAGAAAAACATTTTAATCAACATAATTTTCTTGAATCATACAATTTTATAAAAGTCAAAAACGTATATGTCAAATACGAGAAATGTCAATACTAAATGCCAATTTTATTAATTTTTACCTTTAATACGCTGAGAAAAATGTATCAATTACATAAATATTTATTTTGTAATTTTTGTACAAAAAGTGGTTCTTAATTCGAAAAAAGTAGTATACCATAAAGAAGAGAACATAATTTTTTATATTTTAGTATATACAATTTACCTTTGTTAATAAAATGTATCTATGAATAGTTGTAACTCGAAAACGAAAGATAATGCAAGAGTTTTCTTTAGATAGAATAATAGCTTACTGGGTGTCTAATAACTGTTATAAATTTCATTTTGATAGGTTTAATAATAACGCAAAAAACGCCTGATTCGTCTTGGCTGGGAGTTTTAAAGAAAAATTAAGTTATGAACGAAAAACCGTTTTAAAAAAAGTACAAAAACATTATCAAATTTGTATTTTCCCACATTTAGCAAATAAATTAGATTTTATTTATAAAAAAATTAATCTTGTATGTTAATAAAAAAAAAATAAAAAAACGTACTAAAAAAATAAAAGGCTTTTAAATGATTTTTTTTTAATATAAATTTGTTTTCTGGATGCAACAATGCAAAAATAAACAGAGGGTCATTAAAAAAAATTAACTTAGTTTCCGACGAAACCGGAAGTGCAAAAAAATAATTTTGTAGTCATTGCGAAATATAAACTATAAAAAATTGCTTTGATCGGATTGAAAACAACCTAATTTTAGGTGGTGTCCATAGACTGAAACTGCAGGGTTTCTCAGAATTCACGACCATCCTTGAAGTATATTTATTTATTTATAAACTATGAAAAAGTATCATAAACATGGCCGCAAATCGGTCCGAATGGATTTACGGCCCATTGAATGTAGGTCCCTTAAATAGCCTTCAAAAAAGCGCTAATAGAATAATTTAACACTGCAGCGATTCTACATTAAAAACTAAAAAAAAAATTATTACACCCTGGCCCAAAAATTAATATTAAGTGAGTTATAGACTCTTTAAATAGTAACACTTTTTAGGGGCATATTCTGTAATTTTTTTTAAATGGATTTTCCTCGAAACCAGTTGCTTTTACGGTATTACACTAAGAGAATCTTTCTCTTGTATTTTTACTTAAAGAACCCATAATTTGTAAAAAGAATGCAAAAAATTTACACTGAAAAAAATTTTGGACAAAAATGTGGTGAGCCTCGGCCATTTTGCACGCCTAGGCGCGCTTTCGGTATAATTTACAAACTAAAATAACATAAAATAATTTACCTTAATAATACTAAACCGCATGCAAAACCTTGTTCCTCTAGCTTAAAGGGCTCCAGAGGTATTTAATAATTATCTAATTTAGATAAAAAAAAACAATTTTTGGTATCCCCTTTAATGGGTCATAACTCGCTTAGGACCGATTTGCGTGTCTACATTTATATAAACCAAATTTTATTATTGTAACTATAACATGAAGAATAGCATACTACACACATTTTATTACTTAAGTACAACAAACAATGACGTCACATTAACTAATCGTAGTAACCACGTACCCTAGGTGGTTTGCTCACATAGTATTTCTATCCTTTTCTATTATATTTCTGTTCACTCCAAATCATGTTTTTTTCGAACAAGAAGAGAAAAAAATAGGTTAGGTATAATATTTTTGGGTAAGCCAGACGTTAAAAATAATAATGTAGGTACCTATAATAAATGAGTTAAATAAAAGTAAGTAATTTATAAGCTTTATGTAAAAATGTTCTTGCAAAGTTAGGACAAGCCTAATTTTTTCCTTGTAGACCTCATTTTTGGATCTCAATTTCAAATATCGCAAAATAAACAACTCAATCAAGTTGTAGCCTCGAAAAAGATTTTGGTTTAATAGTGTCCTACTTTACCAACTAACTAAGACGTCATTTAAACAATACTCTTCAAGGAATACTAGTATGTTATAGATGGATTCAAGTTCTGGGACACCCTGTATAGAAATAGTTGACGTGCAAAGACTTATAAGTATACAGGATTTTAATCACACATAGAGAAAATATATTAAATAAAAAAGTTTTTGTTCAGGGATTAATCTGAAGTTTCAATTTCAGATTAATTCCTGAAAGTAACCCCCTTTAGCTACCAGCCACCTCAACTGTTTTATTTTTAATCAATTTCCAATTCTTGTAGCTAAAGGGTAGAAGTTACAACCCCCATGAATTAAATTAAAATTATTTATTTTTTAATATATTTTTTTTTAATATTTTGTACCAATAATCTTGAAATAAAGTAATCCACCCTTAAGTTAAGGGTTGGTGTGGATTGCCTGGGGTGACAAAATGGGCCAGAAATGGCCTAGTTGTCCGGCTTTGGCCAACCCAAAAATTTACTACTACTACTACTACTACTACTACTACTACTACTACTACTACTACTAAGGGTTGGTGTATTTAATTTAATTTTTTTTCTTTTAAAACTTTGGCTGTCATGTGTATCTCTCCGTATACACACTGGCAAGGGCGAAATCGCCACGTTTATATGTCAGTATACATAAGCAAATGTGTGTATGTTTTTACATGTATACTGGAGTAACACGTTTGACGTGTTTTTCTTATAGGATAACATTTGACGTGCACCAATTTAATACGAAAATAATGTTATCTCTGTCATTCAATAAAAATAATTAATAAATATAAAAAGTCATAGCAAACATTTTTTGATTTAAAGTAAAAAAACATGGGACACATTAATTTTATAAAGGCGTGGCGGCCAAAGTGTTAACCACAACATAGCATTTTCAAATGACGTATCACAAGATGGGGGTTGCTATTTAAGATTCTAATTTTGAGCTATTGGGTATTAGGGCTACATCCCCAAAATTATATACTTAAATTAGTAAGGACAGAAAATTTTAATTTTAAACAAAATTATAAAAATATTAATTTATTATTCCATCAATCTATTTTCTAATCGTCGTACTTAAATTAGTTTTTTAGTTATTTTGCGCTCAAGTGTTTTCATGGAGTATATTTTTTTAAATTATGCTTTTGAATTATCTAACCAGTAGTTGATGTTGTACATAGTTATTTCTCTATTTTTAGTACATAGCAACATTTTATAATGAAGACCCCAACTCCTATGACAGTGAGATTTATAATTTGGATGGATTACGAGCTGCTGCTATTCACCCCAGTGGAGATGTATCGGGTTGTCAAACATTGAAGAAATATTATTGCCAGCTCCATTTTCTGAAATCTAGATTTCCTATGGAGGATCAACAAGCGGCATCAGTGTATTTTACATGGTTAGTTTTTATATATCGACACTGTTTTTGCAGAAACCATTAGCGGCGATTAGCGGCCTTTACTCAAGGGCGTAGTACAGGGGCATAAGGAGTAACTTTTTTTGAATTAGGCCATTTAGTCTTAAAAATTATGAATGTTTAAAGCAATAAATATCTGCCTTCTTATAAATCTTTAGTTACCTTATCATGCGTAAAATTAAATTATAATCGCTCGAAAAAGCAGTAAGGGGCGCCAAAAACGAGTTTTTTGGCCTGCGGCGCTAGGGCTTTCTTGCATTTTTGTGAAATTTTGAATAATAAAACTACTTAAAAATTAACTTAAGTGTGTAATTCGTAAAAAATTTCGCCTGCATCGCTAAAGCTTTCTTGAATTTTTGTGAAAGGGCCATTCTCCCGAAATTAACAATTTTGAATGATAAAATTCCAAAAAGTAAACATAGTTTTAAAAAATTAATAAAAATTATACAACTATATTTAAATGGCGTTAGTATACTGTAATAATGGGCCGTGCTTAATATTTTATATTTTGCCTAATTTTTGATTTGAAAAAAAAAATTAAAGCCACGCATAGCTTCACGCTAGGACAAAGAGATACAAATACGTATAAATATATTTTAGAAAATGTTTATTTTTTTAATAAGCACATAAAAAATGATAATACAAACTTAGGTAAACCAAACTCTTTAGGCAAATATAACAAAAAAAAATTTCTAGTAAAAATAAAAAATTAAACTTTCAACTGCTCATTTATATATAAACATAAATTAATGTTTTAAATAAGTCGTTGATCTGGTCATAGTCTACTAGAAGTTGGTTCAGGAGAAAACCAAACCAAAATTTTGGAATGCCACATCCGAACATTGGAATGCCTCGTCCAAACTTTGGAATACAAAATCCAAATTTTAAACAATTTAGTACTCGCAGTAAATACACACATAAACCAGAACCTATGGATACGTCCTCTGGCAATGATCAATGCTATAATTTATCCTATAATCAATGGTTTGAACAAAATATCGAAAATTACGATGACCCAAATAGTGCCTTGGTTGAAAACCATAGTAATATTCAAAATAGCGAAAATAATTGCAACGAAAATACAAATTTTCAAATGAGTACGAAGCTCAAGAATGAAACGTAGTTTCTTTAAATTTTAACCAAGAGTTCATATCTAACTTACCCTACATTTTTATATCTCAATTAAACGCAAACTTTCTTATCGAAACTGGCAGTAGCAGAAGCTTGATTAATCCCAATTTAGCTTATATTCTATCAAAATTACATATCTAATGAAACCTTCAATATTCAAACCGCACATAGTACAAGTTTTCACAATGAAGTAATAGAAATTCCGATTTTTAAAATTTTTAATATTCAGTTCAGTTTCCTTATGGCTTTCGGTCAAATTGTTTGAATTTTTTATAGGTTTTAGTTAATGGCCTGATCAAAAGTTACAAATGCGCCAAATCGCTACGGCCCCTAGTTTCCAAGATATTTAATTGCAAGAAGTCAATTTTATGAGTTTATGAATTTATGCATCGGTCAGTATTTTGTGCACTATCGCTTATTCAGTTAACCGTAGAAAAAAACTTACTTTACAAAAGATTAAGCTAAAGGTTTACTTAACTTATATTTATAAAAATAGTATATAAAAAGTGTTTTGTTTTGTCGCCACAAGCCATTATTTACAAAAGTACAAAATATAAAAAAATCAGTTTTTAAATATTTTTAATTTTTCTTGATTACAAAAATTGAAACGGTCAGAATCGTCTAATATTTTGATATAATGAAGTCTAAAAACATATTTAAAAGTTGTTATCATGAACGGCGTAAGTTTTTACCTGAATGCGCACACCAGCAAGATAAAGTTGGTCACGCGTGTCTGTTTTTGTACTTAGAATTCTTTATCACATTGTAAATCTTAAACGACTTAACCCATTTTGACAAACGAGGTGTCGCTAGATTCGTCTCAGAATCATAAGTGACGAAAAGGAAAATGGCGAATCATGGATGCCATTTTGTTTGTCCGAAAAAGATATTAATCTACGAAATCAAATTAAAGGCATTGGAAAGACGACCACAAAAATATAGACTAGTCTATAACCGGTCTTTGCTCAAAAAATATTTCTTTTTATATTTAAAAAGTGATTATTAAAAAAGGTTGTTATCTATATAAGCTTGTTATCTCATGGTTTACCTTTTACCCTTTATTCCTAAGGGTGGCTTATCTTATAAACTAAGCAACATAGATAAATTCTAAAACCAGATTCGCATTCAGCGGCCAAAATAGTAAAAGTTTCATCCTATCTTACTTGAATTGAATGGTAATTTCACAAAAGTGGACGGACGTAGGATGAACGAAAAACGGTAAACTTATTTCATAAACCGGGCAAGATAGGTTAATTCTGCTGGAAGATTCGGATTCGGCAAATCAAACTCTATAAGAAATGCCCCGTCAATTTTAGTTTTTTTTTTAATTTTCACGAATGTAATCGGATTTTTATTGAAAATTTAAGATATACCTACAGTACAGCTGTATGTTTCACTTAAACTGTTACGTACCCATAGCTGCATTCATTTTTTTTTTGTTAAATAGAATATTTATTGAGGTTAAACATATTACACAAAATATTGCTAGTACCTTCTGTTTTTCGGCTGTGTATAATTATCTTATTATCTTATTATTATCTTATCATAAAGCTTCGACTATGAATATTTCATGCTATGTTTGTGATAGAGCTTTGATTCCTCGAGCAGCAATGGTAAGATTAAGTGGAGAAAATAATGCAAATAAGCAAGAATTGGCAGTAACGAGGCGGGCTGAGGCAGGGATGCTTCCGTTAGATATTTTAGATGAAACTAGATTATGCAGTAATTGTAATATGTCCATTGTAAGAGAGGTCGAAGCTATGAAAAATAATCCATTTTGCTTAAAACTAAATGTTTTAAGCCAAACGTCCTCCGCGACGTTCTTAATTTGTAATGAAAATTATAATTTGGAGAGACTATATATAACATGTAGAATTAATATTTTCATTGAAATATATTTGTACCAGAAAATAGTAGATGCTGTAATCATCATTTAGATGAGAATGGATTACTTAATACTTAATGAATTTTTACTCGCTGGTTTAAGAAGTATTTTCAGGCCATGTTTAATCAAAATCAAAAAAATTCTGGAAAAATTACGTAAAAATATTATTGAAAACAGCAAGAGAAAGTTCGAAGATGAAATAAATTTTTCTGATGAAGAGTTTAAATCAGTATCTCCCATATCAAAGGAGCAGTTTAATAATTTATATACGTACTGCGACCCAGTAAGATATCGGAATAATTTACGTTATATTAAAAAAAAAGTATCTTTTGGCATTTTTGTGTAAGCTCCGACAAAGTATAAGTGAGAACTTTTTAAAAATTATTTTTCATTTTACTTCTCGTCAAAATACTAGCTCAATTATATGTCTCGTAAGGCAGTCTCTGGCACAAAGATTTTTACCACAGCACATCGGCTTCAATTCTATACCAAGGTATATTTTTATACAACAGCACGTAACTGAATTTTCAAATTACTTATACAATCAAGAACCGGATATACCACGTGCAATTGTTTAAAATGATTGTACATATTTAAATATTGAAAAAAGTGCATGCTTTAAGGTTTTACGCCAATCATATTGTATACATAAAGGGAGGCACTTAGTTAAACCTTCAATGTTTGTGGCGCCAGATGGATACATTTTGGACATTCAGGGGCCATACTTTTCAAATACTGCCAATAATGATGCTAATATTCTTCTGAATTACTTTGAGAGGGACGTAAATGGCATGCGTGACTGGTTTTAACACGGGGATATATTTATACTTGATCGTGGTTACAGGGATGCCACTCTGGCCTTACAACAAATGGGAATTTTCTTTAAAATGCCCGCTTTTTTAGCACCTGGTCGGAGACAATTGACTACTGAAGAGACAAATGATTCCCGTCTTGTTACCAAAACATGTTGGCTTGTGGAGTCTCGAAATGCTCATTTGAAAGAGTCGTTTAAGTTTCTTAGGTACACTATTTCCACGTCGTATTTTACCAGTATTGGAGAATTACTAAGAATAGCCGGCGCTATTATAAATAAGTATTTTCCGTCTATAAATATGAAAGACGCCAATGTCTGAAAGAATGCTACAACAAGCACTTGAACCAAATGTAGTACAAGCCAGGGTGGAAGTTGAAAACCTTAGAAAGAGACTTATGATTCTGAGACGAATCTAGCGACATATCGTTTGTCAAATTCGGTTAAGTCGTTTAAGATGTGATGAAGAATTCTAAGTACAAAAACGGACACGCGTGATCAACCTTGCTGGTGTGCACATTCGGGTAAAAACGTCGTTCATGACAATAACTTTTCAATATGTTGTTAGTACTTCATTATAGTAAAATATTAGACGATTCTGACCGTTTCAATTTTTGTTATCAAGAAAAATTAAAAATATTTAAAAATTGATTTGTATTTTTGTAGATAATGGCTTGTGGCGACAAAACAAAACACTTTGTATATACTATTTTCACAAATTCAAGTTAAGTAAACCTTTAGCTTAATCTTTTGTAAAGAAAGTTTTTTTCTACGGTTAACTAAATAAGCGATGGTGCACAAAATACTGACCGATGCGTAAAATCATAAAATTGACTTTTTGCAAAGAAATATCTCGAAAACTAGGGGCCGCAGCGATTTGGCGCAATGATCAGGAGGTCATTAACTAAAACATATCAAAAATTCAGACAATTTGACCGAAAGCCATTTCCCATAAGGAAACTGCTGGTCCCTATGACGGATTGTTAGGGATGGTCATTTTAACTAGATTAAAAGGCTATTTAAACTTTGATTCCTATCACTTAATAACCTTTTGGTAAAATACCTTACATATACACCCCAGACAATTTTCACAACAAAATTAATAAGTTTCAGAATTATTCAGTCACTATTGATCCCAGGACAAAACAAGTAATAAAAATACCAGTAAGCATTAAATCAGTATATGGTATTTTACCATATACCAAATTTTCCGACCCATTTTCCG
>CAUEHQ010000005.1:0-186068 GCA_958510825.1 Brachypterus glaber
AAATCCAAAAGAAAAAGTTTTCTTCTTTGGATAGTAAAGAGAAACCTCCAGTAAATTCAAACACTGTTGTTAATTTGTCAAAGACAAACTTAACAGAATGTGAGATCTCTTTGCTGTCCAAAGGACATAACTTTGCCATTACACCTAGGACAGTACCAACAGAAGAAATAATTTCTATAGTGGAGTCTTCCTTGTCTTCATTACCCACGGTAGATGCAGAGATAGTACGTTATGAAACGGCTAAGATTCTAAAAAAGTCAAAACCACCTAAGTCTAACCTGACAAGGGAGGAATATTTAGCTTTAAAGAATCTTAATCGTAATGACGATATTATTGTTGTGCCTGCTGATAAGGGTAATGCCACTGTGGTGATGGACAAACTTGACTATTTTAACAAAATAACGGAACTCATAGACAATGACACATACGAAAAACTCGAGACCGATCCTACTGGAAAATTTGAACGAAAAATCACACAATTACTTAAACAATCCTCCCTTACACCTCTTGAAATTTATAATCTAACCCCCCGAGACTCCCGCGTACCAAAATTATATGGTTTACCTAAAATTCACAAGGATGGTGCCCCTCTTAGACCAATTGTCAGCACAATAGGTTCCCCTACGTATAAACTTGCCAAACACCTTGCCCAAATCTTAAATCAGTTAGTTGGAAAAACGAGGTCTTATGTAAAAAATTCCACACACTTTGTACAAACCTTATCGACAGTGACCCTGGACCCCTCGGACATAATGGTTAGTTTCGACGTAGAATCTCTATTTACTAACGTTCCCGTTCCCGATACAATAAATATTATACGAGACCTACTTACAACTGGAAATCTTGACCCTAAGTTATGTAAATTATTTGAAGCTTGTCTGACATCTACATATTTTCTGATACAGGGAGAGTTCTATGAACAAGTGTCAGGCGCCGCAATGGGATCCCCATTATCACCCCCTGCGGTCAATGCTTTCATGGAATACTTCGAGGAAAAAGCTATTGAGTCATTTCCATTAAAACCTAAAATTTGGCGCAGATACGTAGACGATGTCTATGCTATTTGGCCCCATGGCATGGAAAGCCTTCAAGGTTTTCTAAATCACCTCAATTCCCAACATAAATCTATACGGTTTACGATGGAAATTGAGAACAACGGATCACTTCCCTTTTTGGACGTTTTGGTTTACAAAACGGAAAATGGCTCAATAGGACACTCGGTATACAGGAAGAAAACCCACACTGACAGATACCTAAACGCATTTTCACATCACCATCCCTCTCAAAAACGCTCGGTAGTTAATTCACTTGTTCATAGGGCTTTCATGATTTCAGACAAGAATTCCCTAGACACAGAACTCCTTAAACTAACCAAAGCCTTGACCATGAACGGTTATACCAAAAAAGACATTAATAAGACCATATACAAATACAGAAATCCCAGACCCAAACAACAGGACAATAGTGACAATGACAGACAGACACAAGTTATACTTCCCTATGTAAGCGGTATCACGGATAAAATAGGTAAACTTTTGAAAAAGTCAAATATTAAGCCTATATTTCGGTCCAACCAAAAATTAGGTCAATGTTTGACTTCAACAAAAGACAAAATACCCCTGAGTTCAGAAGGCGTATATAAAATACCCTGCTCCTGTGGTACGGTTTACATAGGTGAAACTAAGAGAAAAATTTCTACAAGACTTCAAGAGCATGAGCGCAATATAAGAAAGAAACAAATTTCCTTATCGGCAGTAGCCGAACATGTACATGAAACAGGTCATAAAATCAATTTGTCTGAAACAAAACAAATATTAACAGAAAACAGAAAAATGCCAAGGAAGATACGGGAATCGATAGAAATCATCAAGCATCCTAACAATATCAATCGGGACACTGGTTACCACTTACCTGCAATATGGAAGTCTTTGATAGGAAAAAGGTCGTCACGGGTGAATAACCACAACTCGTCATAAATAGTGACACAAGTTGATTCGAAACTTAGTTTCAGATTAATCCCTGAAGATGTCTCTAGTAGTAAGAGACGAAACGTCGGAAAGTGAAAATCCATTAACACGGTCTAAACCCGAAAGTGAAAGTTGTTTATATCTTAATGGCCGTGAAAGCTTAAAATCTAAAATTAGAATTATTTGCTAATAATAGATTTTGTGAAATGGCATTTATATTCCCATGATTCTCTGAAGTTAGATGCGTAATTTTGACCTTTTTTCATCAGAACTGGAGTGATTTGGGAAAACCTAAGGACTAACATGGATTTATTTGAAATATTGTACAAAACAATTCTAATAACACTGAAAATATTCTAGAAAGGCGTAATATTTTGTAGATGTATGGAATTTGACACAATGACGAGTTAATTAATTCAAATATCATAAATACGTCTTGCGTTTCGCATATTAATAAATAATATTAATAATAACAATCAATTTGATATTTTAACTTATGAGAATTATTCTTAGTATCATTAAACTTTTAATTCCAACCAAAATGTACGTAATTAATTACATAACAATAATTGACTAAATTGCCCATAATATGACAGTTTTTTTTCTTTGTTCTTCTGTATTTGGTCTAATTTTGGTCTGGTTTGGTTCAAAAAAAACAAAACAAACCACTAAGAACAAAAGCACGAAGTAGGACTAGATGAAGTGACCCTAATATGCAGGGCCGGACAGAGTCAGCCCGGGCCCCGGTGCAGCTTTTTACTCGGGCCCCCATTTTTTCAAAACATAATTGTCCCATGCAGGCCTGCAGCTAAGGCACTGAGGGCCGAAGCGGCGCCCCCATTCATTAACTAAGCGCCGCAGTCGAAAATTTTTCCAAATTATGTTAATTTCGTTTGGACTTTTTGCTTCAACGAGTCAGACATAATTTTGAAAGTAGGCTTTTTATGTGTATTCAGGAGGATGGGAGAACTTTTGAACATTTACGAAACGACTATGACTAACTACTTTACAAAAAGACAGATAGATACACAGACAGACTCAGACATCTAAACAAAATTAAATTGCTTTATCGTGTTAAAAATGGGGGCTTCTTATGTAGACGATGTGGGGAAGAGGATCAATGCAGATACATATTAACTTGCTGCTTGATTTGAATCCATTTGAATCGTGGAAGACTCGCAAAGAATTAGAATTATTTGCTAATAATAGATTTTGTGAAATGGCATTTATATTCCCATGATTCTCTGAAGTTAGATGCGTAATTTTGACCTTTTTTCATCAGAACTGGAGTGATTTGGGAAAACCTAAGGACTAACATGGATTTATTTGAAATATTGTACAAAACAATTCTAATAACACTGAAAATATTCTAGAAAGGCGTAATATTTTGTAGATGTATGGAATTTGACACAATGACGAGTTAATTAATTCAAATATCATAAATACGTCTTGCGTTTCGCATATTAATAAATAATATTAATAATAACAATCAATTTGATATTTTAACTTATGAGAATTATTCTTAGTATCATTAAACTTTTAATTCCAACCAAAATGTACGTAATTAATTACATAACAATAATTGACTAAATTGCCCATAATATGACAGTTTTTTTTCTTTGTTCTTCTGTATTTGGTCTAATTTTGGTCTGGTTTGGTTCAAAAAAAACAAAACAAACCACTAAGAACAAAAGCACGAAGTAGGACTAGATGAAGTGACCCTAATATGCAGGGCCGGACAGAGTCAGCCCGGGCCCCGGTGCAGCTTTTTACTCGGGCCCCCATTTTTTCAAAACATAATTGTCCCATGCAGGCCTGCAGCTAAGGCACTGAGGGCCGAAGCGGCGCCCCCATTCATTAACTAAGCGCCGCAGTCGAAAATTTTTCCAAATTATGTTAATTTCTGACTGTTTTATTTTCATAGTTCAGCAAGCTTAAGTATGTAAAAAATAATAAAGTCTTAGCGCCGCAGGCGAAATTTTTTTCAATTTCGATAGCTCTGGCGCCGCAGGCAACTTTTTTACAAATTTTAAGCTTTTGCAAGTTTGAACTAAAAAAAATACGTAGGTAAATTAGCCCTAGCGCCGCGGGCGAATTTTTTTACAAATTTTAAAACACTAGTAACAGTGCACTATTATTTTTTACAAAAATCCAAAAAGGCTTAAGCGCTGCCGCGGCGAAATTTTTTCTATTGCCCATTTGGAACGAGATCTACTTATTTGCTTATTTTGACGCCTTATCGATCTGGGGGAGTATAAATAAATAAACTGTTTATTAAAAACTTCTGTCGCCGGGCCCCCTTCGAGCCCGGGCCCCAGGTAATCTGTACCCCCTGCATCCCCCTGAATCCGGCCCTGCTAATATGAACCAGCTGCAACTTCATGCAACTGCGAGGGAAGGGGGTTCTCTACAAGCTAATTAATTATGTTTTTTAAAATCTCATAATTATAAAACATGTTTTATCATAAGTTGTCCAATAGGTTTTATAATAACTTGCTTTACCAATACTTTCTTTATGATATAGACTTGACTTTGTAAAAAAAACTGCTAAGATTAATCTAAGATTAATCCAATCATACCAATTAAAAAATTTGATTGAGCGCAAAAAATCAAAATTTATTAGTAATTAAGTATGTAGTATAAAATACCCTAGTCCACAAGGTCCTTACTAAGTCTAAGTAAAAATCTAATTTATAACATTAGATTTGACATTTATTTTTATCGCGAACGTCATATTTGCAAACATTTATTTTCATAGCATCCTCTCTTTTACATTAGCGGGGTCATTCCATAATGCACTTACCATTTTTTACCGTTTTCTAAAATTAAAAATTTATATAGAAAACTATTGTTTTTAGTAAAATGATATATATATGATAAAGAAATGATATTATTTTTTTAAATTTTGGCTTTAAAAAATGTTATTATGCTAAAAAAAAATCTGTTTGTTGCTCTAGCCTAAAAACAGAAAAAAGTACAACACTTTTTCTGGCGTAAATTGAAGGTAACTAGGTCTATATTGACTGGTAAAAAATACATTTTAATAGCTTTGATAATATCGCCACAATTTGACTGATTTGTCTACCGTGGGACACCGTGTATATATTATGTTAACATTATATATTTTAATTTAACTAATGGTGGGGTTAAAAAAATATCGAAATTACCGGGATTAAAATAAATGAATTATAATTCGTTTATTTTAATTCCGGTAATCCCAGTAATTATAATTATTACCTAAAATAAAGTTTGTAAGATTACGCTAGTTAACACAAACAAACTAATTAAATGTAATTACCTGAATTACCTGAAATAAAGTATTAAATATTTTTATATACCTGTTAGAAATAATTTTTCTAACACAAATAAACACGGCAAAGAAGCGCCATATTTAGTTTTAAGGCATATGTACTGTTCCGACCCGCTCGAGAGTGCTCCTACCATGCATATTGGTGTTAAACTTTCGGACACGAAGCACTCAAAATTAATGTAGCGCCACTTCTAGAAGCTCCCCATTAAAAATTCAAAAAGAAAAATGAAGCCAAATAAATAGAGAATGTTTTAATATGGGTAACGTAAAAAAAACATCTTTTAAAAATTTGACAGCAAATAAAATTTTTTTTTCAGTGTAAAAAAATGGAGGTCGACATTTAAAAATATATTCCAAAGTCTTAAAAGCACATCCTTTTTTTTATAAGTGGCCCGAATTTGATTAAAAAATATTCATAAAAGCAAATTCTACAGACATTTTATTTTTTTTTTCTAAAACACCCTGTATATAAAAACTCTGCGGTCGTAGCCCAAATCTGAAAACAGATTTGAAATCAGAAGAAAAAATTCTTCAAGATATGTCAGACGAAAGTATATTTTCTCTGTGGGACGGTGTTTTCATTATAGTTTTTACTATATGCATTAGTTCGATTTAGAATATCCATATAATTTTCTAAATCGCTTTTATGATATCCAATAGGATGTTTTTTTGAAAAGTAATTCGTAAAGGCTTTCATCCTTTCCTTTAAAATTTAATAAACTATTCGCTATTTTATATTCATCTATATATTTAATTCCATACTTAAAATAAAATTTATTTTCAGCATCATCAATCAATATACTTTCGACGGAAAGGATCAAATTGAGAAAGGTATTCCTGGTAAGTCGCGGTGATAGACAAATTTTTAACTTGTTCAAGAATACTAGTTTCTTTATCTAAATCAACATCACTGTTTTACTTGTGTTGTTTCATCTTATCTCTATATATTGATCCTGTAAAAATGATGGTGTCGTCATAGGCAAAATGGGTTGATATTTTTTAATTCTGGGAGTTACATCTTGATTTCCGTGAAATTTATTTTGTAATGTTGAATGTAAAAATGAATAATTATTCATTTGGACTTTTTTTTTCATTATAATCTATGGTTTGATTTGCTTTAAAAACACCTGGTAATTCTTCTAGTTTTTCTCTTTTAATATTAGTCTCCGAATTTATATTTTTTAGAAATTTTTCCAATGGTTCCGTTATTGGTTTATTTTTTAAGTCTCTTTTCGATTGCGCTAAATCTGATTTTAAAGTACGAGATTTTCCAGTGTTGATTAATTCTTTAGCTAAACGTTCGTTCATGTTTTTGTGCTAAAGGACCTCACTTAACTAAAAATATTATTTTTAGACTAACTTTATATACAGGTGAAAATAAAACGACTAATTATTTAAAAATATTTAATTATCCATAAAAAAGTTGCTATACAGAAAACAAACATTGGTTAGAGAACACACACAGAAATCATTATTGTGATAAAAACAAAGTAATTTAAATTTTGAATAGTTGGTATTTTATTTAGTTCGAATACAGGTATCTTTGTTAATTTCTTCATACAGGGTGTTCCGTGAGGAAAGGGAAATATTTTAAGGATGTATTCTAGAGGTCAAAATAAAAAAAAAAGTTCTTATAAATAAATGTCCAAAAACGACTCGTAAGGGAGCTACGCCCCTTCAAAGGGGTCCCAAAATTTCGATTTTTTATTAATAACTTCGGAACCCTTTGTGTTAAAGCATCGAGGTTTAGCACGTGATCTATGCTTTATAAAGCCTATCAGCCAATGGTATTTGCATGTAGTTACTTTAACCAGGGGCGTCCGTAATGGGGGGTCTTATCACTTTTTTGCCCAAAACTTCTTCTGCTCAACTTTTTTGTGGGTTTATTTTTAGAATATTATAACCAAGGTAAAAACACATAAAAAAGGTACTCTTGTTGTAATACCATAGAATTAACTGTTTTCGAAAAAAATACAATTAAAGGCAAACTTACACCTTTCTAGAACCAAAAATTAAAACTAAAATGTTAAAAACCAGAATTTTAATTTTTGCAGTGTGATTCTACATCAAAAGCTAAGAAAAAAAGTTTTATACATGTAGGTTCAAAAATCGATTTTAAAGGTACCATCACCCTTCAAAAATTTTGGAGACCATAACTCCCTTATCATGGATTTTTGGAATTACCTGTATACAAACTTTTTTTCTTAGTTTGTGGTGTACAGTTAACCTACACCATAGAAATTTTGGTTTTCAACAATTTGGTGTTTAATTTTTGGTTCTTGAAACTTGTAATTTTGCCTTTAATTGTATTTTTCTCGAAAACGGTTAATCCTAAAGTATTTTAGCAAGAGTACCTTTTTAATGTGTTTTTACCTAAAGAATACTATTCCAATAATAAACCCACAAAAAACTTTAACAGAAAAAAGTTTGGGGCCAAAAAGTGATTAGACCCCTCTTGTCACACGCCCCTGGTTTAAGTGACTACATGCAAATACCATTGGCTAATAGGCCTTATTAAGAATAGATTACATGCAAAACCTTGTTGCTATAACACAAAGGGTTCCTAAGTTATTAATTAAAAATTAAATTTTTGGTACCCCATTTGAAGGGGCGTAGCTCCCTTATGAGCCGTTTGTGGACATATGTTTATGGAAACTTTTTTTCTTATTTTGACCTATACAGCATATTCTTTAAATATTTCCCTTTCCTCACGGAACACCCTGTATATACAGCTTTCTCAGTTTCTTTGACGAAATTTTTATCAGCACTTTTACAAAAGTCCCTGATAATATTTTGAGAATTATAAGTTAATGTATATCCTGTCTCCCAAGCAATACAATGATGATTTTTGATATAGCTGAGCCTGTTGTAAATATTTTGGTAAATCATTAAATTGAAATGGTGCCTTAAACACGTAGTGACATACTCTAAATCCATCATAAGCTGCAAGTTCCTTGATTAAAAATCGATTACCTTCTAATGTAAATGCCTGAAAATCTATTACTAAACTTATTTTGTAACTTATCAATTTTTCATGTAAAATTAAACAATAGGCTGAAGTTTCCTTGGGAACATTTACAGACGTCTCAAATTTAACCCGAAGTGTAACAGGTCTGCTTTGAATTGATTCTTTCTATCGTAAACAACCAATATATGTAATAGGTTTTCACACATTGTTTTCTGAATGCTAGGAAATTTTTTATTAAATCTAGCATATGGCCCCTTATTCCTATGCTTTCTAGATTATTTATCAGTGTTACGTGGTCAACTGCATCGAAGGCCTTTGCAAAATCCAAAAATACTGCCAACACACTGCTATCTATTTCTAAACTATGGACAATTTTTTATCTAAAATACCATCCTCAGTTTTCATCCCTTTCCTAAAACCATACTGCCTAAAGTTTAAAATAATATTTTTATCCAAAAAATCTACCAATCTCGTTTTATGGCAATATTCAAAAAAATCTGCGACGTTATTAATAACCGAAATTGGTCGGTAGTTAGTGAGATGTGATTTTTTTCTTGTTTGTAGACTGGGGTGACGTCTGCTTCTTTCCATTGACTGGGTACCACATTTGTTTTAAAACTGGCAGTTATAAGGTGTGTTAATGGATGAATTATGAATTGATTTTAAAGTACTGACTTGTATTCCATCCGGCCCTGGAGCTGAATTGTTTTTTAGTTGAGATATGTACAAAATAATTTCCTCTTTTTTAAACGGTTTAAGAAACATGGTGAGTTCAATTTGTTTTTTGTTATATTCTACAGTATTTTTTGACTTTTTTATAGTTTTTGCCATATTATTACCTACGTTTATAAAAAAAATCGTTAAATGAGTTTGAAATTTTTAATTCATCTGTCAAAATTTTGCCGCTATTGTTTTCTATACTAAATTTTTGTTTACCAATTTTTTTCTGCAAAAACTTATATAAAAAAGGACACCTCTAAATTTAATAACATATATTTGAGCAATATAAATAATACACGTGGTATAACTATGTTGTAGTTTATATACATACTTTACAGAGGAATAACCTCGGCAATAACTATAGATCTTAAATAATTATCCGATACTTAGCTACATAATTTTTAATTGCAATTGTTTTTTCACAGGTTAGTGCCTACTCACAGGCTCGCATAAGAACATAATACATAACAATGCGATTCCGTGATTGGCTTGATGTGCCACCATGTATCTTGAAAGCCAATCACAACATCGCATTCTTATGTTTTATGTTCTTATGCAAGCTCCATTTGCTTATACAAAGTTATATCAATATATTGCGAATAATTTGTGGTATATAGTAATAATTACATAGTTGTATGCTGCTGAAACCAGAATCAAAATAACTTTCAAATGAGATATTACTTGGATAGTCCTATTTGAACTTTTAAAGATGGCGCCCCTTAACAGCAGAAGGTTATGACGTTACTCATGTGAGTAAAATCAAAAGATGGAATTTTTCTAAAAAATATTATTTTCAGAGTTGTCAAATTTATTTATTTTGAAAATTCCGCACTGTTATACTAGTTCTTAAAATATATTTTCTGTTATGCTAGTTCTTAAAATATATTTTCTTTTTTTAGCACCTATACTATAAGTCCTATAGGATAGTATAGTATTCAATAGTATACTATTGAATATCGTAGGCTTACAAGTAAAAAAAGTCAACTTTTTGCAAAAATGGGATTAAAATGACACTTTAATTAATTTTTGATGATCTGTGCACGTAAACCGAACCATAGTTAATATTATTACTATAGCTTATTATGTAGTATTTCAGTGGACCAGTTATACCAACATACATCATTCATAATATCTTGTGTTTCATTGATTATCCAACTAAACAAATTTGGTAGCCCTGATCTTTTTTTCCGCTTTGTTGTCATGTTTACTATGTATAGATAGGAAGATAACATAATATACTATAAATAATATGCATCAAATAAATAAAATTTTCCAGCAGAGTAACATAATTCATGGAAGAGACCCTAAAAATTATTTATTTCTTGTATTTTACCAATACCTTGCATTAAAATTGGCGAAGTCGCACGCTTAAGCCTGCGCATTACATCAGATTCGCAAGTTATGAATGAAACATCAAGAAATTATTATGAATGAACTTTTTATCGGTAAGTAAGATTTCTTGTAAATACGAAACAACGGCAACAGTGTGAAATCTTTAATTTACTAGATAATAGGCTATAGTAATAATGTTAACTATAACTTATAGGTGGACTGCCAAGAGAGAGGAGCGCCTATGTGCAGCTCTTTATGCAACGTGTTGATAAACTGCGCACGCGCTGACCGTTTTTTAATAAGTTATTTTAAATAAAAAACATTTTTTTACAAAAAAAACACCAAACAGACGCCAAACCAACGTTAACGTAAACCAAGGCCCCCTCATTAACAACAAAAAACCAAAACAAAATCCTGCATAGAGAGCTGCATTTAGGCGCTTGTCCTAGAGAGTTACCCACTATAAAAAACGCATCAATTTGATTTTGATTAAAATCTACATAGTACGTTTATTATTTCGAATGTTTTTGTAAACGAATTAGTAACACAGCGACTTAGCACTAATTAGTGCTTATTTGTTTGCCGAGACGTGCATTCTTGTAGTTTTTTTTGCGTTTTCTTTTTGTAATCTACTTAACATTTTTTAAATTTTTTTTTCAATTTTTTTTTCGTTTTACAAAAAAAGAAACTTTTTGGAAAAAAAGCATTTATTTTAAAATGTTTTTTATTTTTTTTTTTCGTTTTTGGCTAGGCCTATAGGGAAAGTATTCTTGTCGGCAGCAGTATTTTTTGCGTATTTTTGCGTTTTATGTCGATATAAATCACGAATACTTAAGAACGCTTTAAGCTAGAGACTTGATATGATAATTTTCTACCTCTACCCACTAGTATTTTTAGATGTTGTCAATATTTGCGTCAAAATTGGTATACCTATAGGGGTTTAGGGGTCGACGAAACTGAATCTGATAATAAGAATTTTTTAACTCCATTCCGGGGGTGGAGGGTGATTAGAGAAGAAATAAATTAATAGTAAAAAAACATTTTTAAGAACAAGCTTTTATTAAGGTGCACTAAAAAGAAAAAAAAGTTAAGTAAATCCAACCCATTATTTTGTTACATTATACAATTTTATACGATTGTCGCGAGATTTTTTATAAAAGAAATTTCCACAGAAAAATTACGCGACAAGTTTTTATATCATATAAAATTGTATAATGTAACAAAATGATGGGTTTGATTTACTTGAAAGTTTATTGCCCAATTGCGAAAATCAAATTGAGATCCATAATTTAACGTACGTATACTTATACACGGTACTCTTGAATGATCAATAGGTTGAACTAACGTGGCAAAAAAATCTGACCATGGAACATGGTAGTAGAAGGTTCACTTGTTATAGAATCACCAACAGCCAAATCCCAAAAACTTGTTTTTGGAAAATAATGTTAAATAACCATCTGCAGAGTTCATGGTCAATACAAACTTAAAGTGTACATTATGTTGCATGATTTTGGTAGTAATTCTCGTGCTGATTCCAAATATGTTTTAAGTTACTCTCTATCTTTTTCCGTTGTTGAGAGAAAAGCGTATAAAAATCACAAAAATTATTTTTTCGCATGTTTTAATGTAGCCTAGACATTTTGCTATAAGACAATAAAATAACTTTCTTAGCCTAAATTATTGTCCGATTCTCGTTCTGTATTATTATAAAGGAACATCTCATCTAACATTTTTGTGAAAATTTTTAAAATTTTATTATAAACGTGTTTAAATTAAAAAATTAATTATTTTGTTACATAGTGTTCATAATATATCTTTCACTTTGAAAGGTAATTGTCAGATGTGTACATAGACGTTCCTAAAGTTATTTTCTATACTTTGCCCAGACAAAAACATTTATTATTATAGACTTCACAGTGTGAACTATTGAACGATGGTTTTTAAATTAAATTAAAAACTCATCAACAATTTACCTCAGATCAAAAGTTTTTTACAATATACACGTTTTTTTATTAAATTCTGAACTACCTTCTTTCATTTTCTGTATAAAAAATAAATAAAAATTAAAGTAATTAGATTTATATGCTTATGAATTTAAAAACGGCTGCTTGTTTTTTTTCTAATACATGATAATTAAAGCTTAAGCATATAGCATATTATGTCTAAACAAAATAAAATAAATAAATAAATAAATTTTTTAGTTATCCTAAAATGGAATTCTTTACATTTTTTAAATGGAATTTTCACGCCGCAGGCAGCACAAACTTTTTTTCTATTATTTTCGTGGTCGCTCATTATCTAAGATAAATTTAAAAGTTATCAGTATAGAAGCAATTATTTATTTTATATAACCGTAATATAAATTCTTTTTGGCAAAATATCACTCTTAAATCAAATATATAATTATTAAGTTCAAAATAGTAAGTATATATGTAAATAATACTGAAGGTAAAAAATAAAAGCCTTTATCAAAATTCAACATTTATTGTTATAACATTATTTCTGACAAATAAGTCAATTTATAACAAGCTAGTAATAGGTAGGTTAATAGTATTATTAACATTCTCAAGTATTCGGTAAAAGTTATTAACGCGCCTCTGTGTTGGACAAATCCATCAAATCTGAAACATCTGTAATGACACTGATTAACAAAAAAAAGTATTTTAATAAAAACGCGATTTCAAGGGTGTTTAAATATGTATTTAGATTTACCAAAAGAAAAAAAAATCCAAGATATTCCTTTGGAACTATACAGAACGAGAATCGGACTACAATTTAAGCCAAGAAAGTTATTTTATCGTCTTATAACAAAATGTCTAGGCTACATTAAAACATGCGAAAAAATATTTTTTGTGATTTTTATAAGCTTTTTTCTCAAAAATGGAAAAAGATAGAGAGTAACTTGAAACATATTCGGAATCAGCACGAGAAATACTACCAAAATCAAGCAACATAATGTACACTTTAAGTTTGTATTGACCATGAACTCTGCAGGCGGTTATTTAACATTATTTTCCAAAAACAAGTTTTTGGGATTTGGCTGTCGATGGTTCTATAACAAGTGAACTTTCTACTACCATGTTCCATGGTCAGATTTTTTTGCCACGTTAGTTCAACCCATTGATCATTCAAGAGTACCGTGTATAGTGAAGAGATATTTAAAAAAAAACAAACTTTTAGTCGTCATTCACTTTATTAATAATTTAGGTTAGTTACCGGTTTCGATTATCATTGTCAGACTAGCCAAAATTATATAAAAACACTATATCCATAATAGGTTGTTTTTTACCTATTATGGATATAGTGTTTTTATATATTTTTGGCTAGTCTGACAATGATAATCGAAACCGGTAACTAACCTAAATTGAAAGTTTATTTTCTTCTTTTTGGTGCACTTAAATAAAAGCTTGTTCTTAAAAATGTTTTTTTACTATTAATTTATTTTTCTTTTTTTAGTCGTCAAAATTTTGTAGGATAACTTTATTTCAAATAGGGGCGCCGAACCAGAAGCTTGCTTCAGGGCGCCGAAATGCAAAGGCCTGCCCTGTGTATTATTTAATGCATGGTAATCCTTACATGTATATATGTTTATGTTTGACTGACAGAAATTTTGATGACTAAAAAAAATGTCTTACATCTAAAAAGATGTGGGTAAAAAAAGGGACTCTTTAAATTTTAGGGGTGGGGAGGTTGAGGGTAAATTTTATATAAAATTTTATTGCCATCAGAGATAGGCATGTGTACCGAATTTCAGCTCTCTACGTTTATTTTAAGTGGGTGAAACAGAGAGAGGGTAAACCTAGCCTTATACGCGTATAGTGATGGGGAGATAAGGGGGTATGTAAAATTTATTTTAAAATTTTATTATCACTGGATGAGTATGTAACCTAATTTTAGTTTTAAATTATCTTATGTGGGTAAAATATGGATTTTTTTTAAATTTTAGGGGTATTTTTATATAAAATTGCTTTGTCAACCGAGTTAAGCATGTGTACTAAATTTTAACTTTCTAAGTATATTCTAAGTGGGTAAAACAGAGAGGGGGTTAACTTAGCCTTATACTCGTATGGGGGTGATGGGGAGACGAGGGGGGATGTAAAATTTATTGTAAAATTGTATTATCACTAAATGAGTATGTAACCTAATTTTAGTTTTAAATTATCTCGTGTGGGTAAAAAATGGATTTTTTAAATTTTAGGGTTGGGGGGTAAGTTTTATATAAAATTGTATTGTAATCCGATTTAAGCATGTGTAGCAAATTTTAGCTTTCTAAGTGGTCGAAAAAGCCTTTGCAGATTTTCCCTAAACAAACATACATACATACTAATAATAACAAACATTTCAAGTTAAATAAAAGCTTGTAACAAAGAAGAGTTTAATTGAAATTTCCCATAACAGATCTACAATTAAAACGCACTACTATCCGTGACAAATGAATTGACACGTGTGTTTGAGATCTAATTTATAAAAAAAAATATACTTGATGAATTTTAATGAAACAAAATTTAATCGATAGAACATTTATTTCTACATAATTTATCCACAAAAAACAATTGTAGCTTTTTTGGCTTATGAAATATCAAATAATAAACAAACAGAAATACATGTTTTTAGCGATATTTTAGGAACTCCCATGTTTAATTACGTGTAACTTAATGGGGAGTATCCAATTTTTTTGAATTTTTTTTTCACATAAAAAACATTTATTTGGTAACAGCTGGTAAAAATTTTGTTTGAAAAGTATTAATAGTTTAGGAGATTTTTTCAAAAATTTGAGAGCATATTATTTCTGTTTGCATAATAGCCACTAAAAAAATATTTGCACCAAAAGTAAGATTAAGGTCTTATTAAAGCAATAAAATATAGTTATTACTAAAATGTATTTTTTTTTTAATTATTTTATCCGGTGGGACTTGTTATGGGCCAGAAGACCTTCGTTTTTGGCCAAAACTCGGATTTTGTCCGTAATATCGTAAAAATTGGTAACAGGGGGTTTTCGAGGATGCTGAAACCGAATCTGTTTTTAAAAATTCGAAATGGCGAATCCAATATGGCGGCCAAATCTGTTTTTTAATGGGTTCTGATGAAAATTAATACTCAGGGGTTTTTGAGGATGCAGAAACAGAAACTGTTTTTAAAGTTTTAAAATTCAAAATGGGGGATCCAATATGACGGCCAAATCTGTTAGATTTTATTGGATTCTAATAAAAATTGGTATTCAGGGGTTTTTGAGAATGCATGAAACAGAATTAAAAATGGTGGATCCAATATGGCTGCAAATTTTAGACAATTTAGTTGGAATTTGAAAAAAAAAGGAATTTAGGTGTTTGTGTGGTAGCTAAAACCAAATTTGTTGTTCTAAAACTCAATATGGTTTGGACCTCAACACGGAAAAAAAAATTATAGCTAGGAGCGCTATAACACACATACCAAGCAAATTATAATCGCTTATTATATAAATACAAGGCTTTCTCTTACAATTATGGCAGTCAGTGTAAAAATTTATATGAAATACTTTAATTGTTTAGTGAATAATAAAATATAACAAATAGTATGGCATTTATAGCTTAAATAGATTTAATTATTGTCCGTGCTAATAATTTTTATAATATAATAAAATTTCTGTAAATTTATAATAGTGCCTGTAATAAATATAATCGTGTCTGTAATATATATAATCGTTTCCAATTTATTTTTAACATTATTAGTTATTGTGTCCCTTATAATCTATAGCTTAAATCACTATAATTTGCCACTGTTACCAAATATCTTATAATGTATAGCGCAGAGCCCACTAATTTCTTTCCGTGAAGGCACCATTTAAAAAATATATATATACAGGGTGTCTCAGAACTGACGCACTGACTTTCCAGGGTGACTCTAAATAAAAAAATATGAAAGAAGTTCCTATAAGCATATATCCGAAAACGACTCGTAAGAAAGCTACGCCCCACAGTAGGCATTAGCGGTCAAAATTCAATATCTTCTACAACTGTTGATGGTTTTAAATGAAATTTGGGTAATTTCTTTAGTTTTATAAAAGGCGTATTTTGGTATAGTATAACCCTTTCAAGACTTCCGGTTGTCCCGGGAGTGGTAAGAATTTTAGTCAATTTTAAATTTATATTCTTTTATTGGGTAAAATTTCTTAAAACTAATCGAAAATAATATGTTGCACCTAAAAAAATTTGAATTTTTTTTTTCTTTTTGTCAAATTTGGTCCTTTTAATTTTTTCTGGCTTTTAATTGCCTTAAAAAAATATTGAACTCTAATTAGTGATGATAAATTTATAGGAGTATTAAGGAATTATATTTAGAGAATCATTTAACAAAGGAATTGTTAAAAAATATGTTTTTTCTTTTTAGCTATTCGGATCAAAAGAATTCACGAAAAATAACCAAAAATTTCACTTGGGTTCAAATTTTTATATCGTCCGGCGAAAGTGGGCATTGTGAAATTAATACATAACTTAGCCTATAGTTTTCCAAAGCTCCCCTAAAAATCCCAGTCTGTGATCTTTTACGGTTTTAAAGTTATGAGCATAAATGTCACAGATTTCACAATCAGTAATGTTAAAATTTTATACAGGTACGCGTAGGTGTTGACGGATTTCGCAATAATTTTATTATGACACATACGTATCTTATTATCTTTTCCTTTAAATTTATTTAAAAATTAAATACTATTTTATTACCTATACTATACCGGGTGAGTTTCAATCCATGGACACCCCCTAAAATGGGATTGTTTTCAGTCCGATGAAAGCAAATTTTTTGTGGCTTATATTTTTTAACAAGATGGCGTAAAAATTATTTTTTTGCAGTCCGGTTTCGCCGGAAACTAATGGCGTCAAAATTATTTTTTTTTAAATGACACCTCTTGTATATTTTTGCATTTTTGGATCCAGAAAACAAATTTACATAAAAAAAAATCATTTAAAAACTTTTAATTTTTTTAGTACGTTTTTTTATTATTTTTTTTATTAACATACAAGATTTATTTTTTTATAAATAAAATCTTATTTATTTGCAAAATGTGGGAAAAATACAAATTTTATGTAAAAACAAAAATTTGGTAATTATTTTGTACTTTAATTTTTTTTAAACGGGGTTTCCTTCTTAACTTCATTACAGTTTTAGTGCCCTTTGAAGTCTTAAGTAAACTTAATAACTTAATTATGATTTTAATTAGAAACCCTAAGTAATGGCATTAAACCCTTATTTTAATTATAACTTTTAAAAAAGTTATCGACCTAAATAATTTTGGTGAGATTTATTTTCTGTGAAACCACGAAAGATTTAGATTACTAAGTCCTAACTAGCTGTTTCCAAAAAAGTCGCTTTTTTTTAATTCCTTCCAACATAATTTCGTCTGAATTTAGTCTGACCATTTGTCCGGGAAGGCCCTTCCCTGTTGTCTTAGTTCCAGGCAAGGTTTTTAAGAGCCTTTTGTTGTATATATACTTTAACGCACGGATCTGTGGCTACGGGAAATATGTAAGGAATGTGTGTGCAAGTGAGAGACCCGTTGCAGGCACGCACGCCTTATAATTAAGCGTTAACCTCCTCCTTCCGTCGGAGATTTAGTGTCATGCGGAGAACTATATCTGATTATTAGTATTAGGTATCTGCAAAATGGAGCGTGCAGATCTTTAGGCCTTAAATATTTATTTTACGATCCATTCTTTCTCTGCATATATAATATTAAAATAACCAAGTCCTTTACAAGGACCCTGTGTAGTCAATGCACTTAAAGTAAATGAAGTTTAATGATATCATATAATAATTATATAAATTATATAAAAGTTTTATGATAACCAAAGCCTAAACCAAAACTATTTCAACTGCAGTTTTAATAGTTTTGGCCGTAATTTAGTTTCATTAAATTGTAGTTCATCATTACTTAACTAATTATTATTTTTACATAATAATATAAATTAAATTAAATTAAGTGCAAAGCATGTTTTAGAACAAGAAATATGTCAAATGCTTATTATTATTATTATTATTATTATTATTATTATTATTATATACAGAAGTGAGCGGCATAGCCGATGAAACTCTGTTCTATAATGAATACATTAATAAGTAATAAAGTATTTCTTGATTCTAAAGCTAACATAATATATGTCATAATAAAATTATTGCGAAATCCGTTAACACCTACGCGCACCTGTATAAAATTCAACAATTCCTTTTTTAAATGATTCTCTAAACATCATTCTTTAATACTCATATAAATTTATCATCACTAATTAGAGTTAAATATTATTTAAAGGAAATTTAAAGTCAGAAAAAATTAAAAGGACCTTTGTCAAAAAGAAAAAAAAATTCAAATTTTTTATTAATGCCTATATTTTTTTTATGAAACCTATTATTTTCGATTAGTTTTAAGAAATTTTACCCAATAAAACAATATAACCTTAATATTGACTAAAATTCTTACCACTTCCGGAACAACCGGAAGTCCTGAAAGGGTTATACTATACCAAAATACGTCTTTTATAAAACTAAAGAAATTACCCAAATTTCATTTAAAACGATCCACAGTTGTAGAAGATATTGAATTTTGACCTCTAATGCCTACTGTGCGCCCTTCAAAAGGGGTTCTAAAAATTAGATTTTTATTTAATAACTCAGGAACCCTGTGCTAAAGCAATAAGGCTTTGCATGTGATTTTGTCTTATTAGGGCCTATTAGCCAATGAAATTTGCAGGGGCGTCCGAAATGGCGGGGTCACTTTTTTGCCCCAAACTTTTTGTTGCTTAACTTTTTTGTGGGTTTATTACTGAAATAATATTAACCAGGTAAAAACACATAAAAAAGTACTCTTGTTCCAATACCGTAGGATTATCCGTTCTCGAGAAAAATACAATTAAAGGCAAAATTACACGTTTCGAGAAACAAAAAATTAACACTAAAATGTTAAAAACCGAAATTTTAATAAGGCAGAGTAATTCTACATCAAAAGCTAAGAAAAGAACTTTTTATACATGTAGGTTCAAAAATCGTTTTTAAGGGTATCAATGATACCATGATAATCATGGCCCTTTAAAAATGGTGTATTTTGGAAGACCGTAATTCCCTTAGAATCGGTTTTTTGAACTACATGTATAAAAACTTTTTTTCTTGGTTTTTGATATACAGTAATCCTACATCACTAAAATCTTGGTTTTAAATATTTTGGTGTTTAATTTTTGGTTCTCAAAACCTATAATTTTTTTCTTTAATTGTATTTTTCTCGAAAACGGTTAATCCTATGGTATTACAACAAAAGTAGCTTTTTTATGTATTTTTATTTGCAGAATACTATTCTAGTAATAAACGCACAAAAAAGTTAAGCAGAAAAAAGTTTGGGGCAAAAAAGTGATAAGACCCCCCATTTCGGACGTCCCTGGTTGAAGTAACTACATGCACATACCCTTGGCTAATATGCCTTAATAAGGAAAGATCACATGCAAAACATTTTTGCTTGAACACAAAGGGTTCCTAAGTTATTAAATAAAAATTTAATTTTTAGAACCCCTTATGAAGGGGCGTAACTCCCTTACGAGTCGTTTTTGGACATATGATTATAGGAACTATTATTCATATTTTTTTATTTAGAATCACTTCGTTTGGACTTTTTATTTTTTATATTTTATTTATATTAAAACCAAAAATCATAAAAAATCCAATACACCCAATATACCCTGTATAAAAAGTCCCAGAATGTTTCCAAAATCTCTTAGGAGTGATTATATCTTCTCAAAATAATGCTACAAGTTCATATAAAATTTTTGGCTACAGCCCCCTACTCTGAAATATTTTCCCCCAAAGATGAAATAAAAAAATCAATTTTTTTGGATAACTTTTTAATATTTTTTAACAACTTTTTTAGAGTTTCTTAAGAAAATTAATGCGCATCGATCAATTTTAACAGAAGTTTCGAAAGTTATCAGAAATGTTAGGGGCGGACTTCCGTTATGGTTCCAGACCCCTAAGTTTTTTAGGGTTCCAAATTTTAGACTTTTAGTTACTTTTTTACATTTGATCAATTTTGATCAAAAAAGTACTCTATGCAAAATTGGATAAAATGAAGCGTTTCCGAGAAAAAGTCACTTTTTTAATCCAAAGGCAAATATTTTTATATTATTTCAAAAAAGCTATAAATTATTTTAAAAATGTATCTCATCAAAATAAAGTAAAAAGTTCATATAAACTTTTCGACTAGGCCACCCTTCCTTTGAGATATTCTCCCCTTAGATGAAAAATAAAATCTAAGAGGCGAAAAGGAGGGAGCCCTAGTCAACATTTTCATATGAACTTTTTATTTCATTTTGATGAGATACAACCATTTTTAAAATTATTTATAGCAATTTTGAAAAAATATAAAAATATTTTTTTACGGTCCTCCTGCCTTGGATTAAAAAAGTGTCTCGGAAACGCTTCATTTTATAGAATTTTGCGTAGAGTACTTTTTTGATCAAAACTGCGCACAGAATGTAAAAAAAGTAATCAAAAGTCTAAAATCTCTAACCCTAAAAAACTTAGGGGTTTCGAACCATACCGGAAGTCCGCCCCTGACTTTTCTGATAACTTTCGAAACTTCTGTTAAAATCATTCGATGCGCATTAATTTTTTTAAAAAACCGTAAAAAAATTTAAAAAGTAAAAAATTGATTTTTCTATTCAGATTTGGGGGCAAATATCTCAGAGTAGGAAGGCCGTAGCCAAAAATTTAATATGAACTTGTGGCATTATTTTGAGGAGATATACTCACCCCTAAGAGATTTTGGAAACATTCTAGGACACCCTGTATACAGGGTTATTCACGGAAGTGGCCTATTAAAAGTTTATGGAGAACCAATAATTTTAAAAATCTAATATTTTGCACTTTGGGCTTTTTGAATATGGCCAATCGATTAAAAATATTTTCATGCTTGTGTCACTTCTGGTTATAGCGGAAGTGGTTCTCAACTTTGATTTTTTAAATGGAACACCCCATACATTTTTTAATTTTTAAAATTCGCATTAAATATGCTTTATTTTGATGTGTAACACCTTATGTCTATCTTTGGTAGCAAAATTAGCAAATTCAAGCACCCCTAAAAAAGCGAATTATCCTAAGCTGGTAAATGGTAGCTATATTGAAATTTCCCAAATATATTAAAAAAAATCAAAAAGAACTTTTTTTTTAATTTTCAAAAAAAAAAATAAGAAGAGCTTTTTTTAAAGTTATTTTTTTCTTTAAAGTATTTGGGAAATAGTAAAGAAAAAAAAATTACTTAAAAAAATATGGAATACGCAGCTTTACATATCTTCACGGCTTGTTTGTTTGTTCTGAGACATCCTGTATAAATTCTGGCTTCTGTTTCAGCTTAGAATAATTCGGTTAAGTATCATTAAGTAAACCACAAAACAAATTTTCTCCAACTTAGAAAATCAAGGAGAAATTATTTTTTTAGGGGTGCTTGAATTTGCTAAATTTTCGCTAAAAACCTCAATAACTCAAAAACTACCGGGGATAGACATAATGTGTTACACATCAAAATAAAGCAAATTAAATGCGGATTTTAAAAATTAAAAAGTATAATGCGAATTTTAAATATTTAAAAAATCAAAGTTGAGTACCACTTCCGGTATAACCGGAAGTGGCACAAGCATGAAAATATTTTTAATCGATTGACCATATTTAATAACCTCATTATCAGATTTTTAAATTATTGGTTCTCCATAATGTTCTTTGTATCGTAGTACTGCACTTATTATTTATTTTGTTTAGACTTAAATAAATTTTCTTCTTCTTCCTTCTCTTCTTCATCATCCGTCAAGATTATTTATGAGGGGTTCTACCGCAATATCTATAAGATTTTCTTTGGAAATATATTTTTCTTCTACTTTTTAAGCACGCACAACACAATTTTTCCAAACTGAACCAGGTACGTTTTGCATTTTATCAATACATAATTGCAAAACATCATTAACTAAATTTTATCTTAAAAGTTGTACATATTTAGTTTTGCCACTTTTTTTGCATAGGCACATATAAGTTCAATTGCGTTAATTTCGCAATAAGCAACCGGTAACCATAGTAACTTTACATTCTTTCCTCGTTATTTTATCCAATAGAAGCTTTTTTCAAAATGATCAGGGCGTGCCAACTCAAAAAGTCAAGGTTTCGGTTATACTCTTAAATTTTAGTACGCCCTCAGGTAAAATTAGTTGTTTTAAATTACTTATCTTTTTGAAATCCAAATGGATGAATGTTCTATAATTTCAGCTTTTCTTCACTTTTTTGTTGGGTTCCTAAACTCAGAATCCAACATTGTATTATAAGGCGCCTGATCAATTACAATGACAGACCTATTAAGTTGGTTGGTAAAAGACCAACCGAAACCATTCTTCAAAATGTTGCTTATTCATTTCGCCATCATAATCACCGTAGTCTTTTACTCCAATAAAACATTTTACACTCTTCTAAGAATCCATTCTCATTTCTTATCTGTAAAATTATAATTCGCTTTTCAGCTCTAGATGGCTTCTGTATTTCGCCTCTATAGCCATTTATTTCTTGTACGTCTCCTCTGTACTTATCGAAGTTGCCTCTCATGTTTTATTATTTAATTGTATACCCTATTTTAATCTTATATTTATATATTTTCTATGTTTTAAAACATATAGCATTTCCTGTATTTTTCTGTTATTTTCTTGTAAAAGAAAAAATAACATTATAATTTATAAAATAATGGATTGTACATTCTTAAAGTGGAGTAAAATATTTTAAAAATAAAACAAGACTTCAAGTTTCGTTTTATTTTTTATAATTTATAGTTATAAATTAATTAGAAAAAAACAAAACCTTAGCGAAAATACCATAATAAATTTTAAATTGGGTTCTCCGCTATATAAAGATAGTGGTTAATCTAGAAAGGGATAAATAGTTTTACTAATTTAATTTTTATAAAATATTTATTTTTGTCCTTAAATTTATATTATTAAAATTATTTAGAACTATTTTATCAAAAATGATTATATTTACTTATACATATATGGGTATTTCTGTACGAATCCATACCACCTTGGTGATTGAATGTCACGGATTTTCGTTAAACTTTTTTTATATTATCACCACTCTAATACTAAAAGCCTTATGCAAAAAAAAGAATGTAAAAAAATTTTTTGGCTGAGATATGATTTTTTTAAAATTTTGTAATTTTTCAATTTTTGACGATAAAGAAAACAGCTTTATTTTCAATTTATTACTATAAGTCTGACAATTTTAATCCAAATTTGATGAAATTTGGTGCACCCATGTAAACTTAGATGACAATCTTGAATTTTTTATAATTTTTTTTAATAGTGGGTTTCTGCTCTTCTTCTTCTTCTTCAAAAATATTTTTTTACGTTTTTTTATAACTATGTTTAACCCGATTTTTCGTAAAGTGCTCCCCCTACGATTTTTCTCAAATTTTGGTCAAATGTACTTCTAAGTGTCCTTTTTTCAATGACGTAAAATTTATTCTGGGCAAATTAGGTTTACTATATACTTTAGCCATTTTAAATTTTTACGACAATGAGGAATTGTGCTGGAAATAGCTGTTTTACAAAAAAAGGCACATATTATTTTTTATATGTTTTTAATAGTTTAGGTCAAATGCTTCATTTTAAGACAAAAACAAAATAATTAATTGTTGGTTTTTTTCAAAAAGTCCACAATTTTATTACTTTTTTATTTCTATATAAGACTAAGACACTTTTGTTTCGTTATAAATCTTTTTTTAATTCCCAGCTCAGAGAATTCTATGCCGGGAATAAATCCTTAAAAAAAAATAATTTAAAAAATATTAATTTATTTAACATACTAATTCTTTATTTACAATTTATTTATGTCTTATTATTTAACTTTAATTTATTATACAAAGTTATTTTTTATTTAAATTCTGAAAAGACGCTAGTATATTTTGACACATGTCATGCATAAACCAATCCAAGGCTAACTGATTTACAATTAAAAAATACCATACCATAATAACGCAGATCAAAAAAAGTTTTTCTACGATCTAATAGAAAAGTTCACATTTCTACATAAACAAATGAAGTTTTCTGACCACAAAATATCCTATTTCTTAGCTTTTTACTTTCCCGCACGTTACCATGGCAGCGTGCGGGAAAGTACATTTTTTCGCGCGCACAGTGTAGGCAACCGGCATGCCGCGGCCTGTCAATCGTAAAACAACTGCCAGTTATATACGACAAGATGCTGGCCTGCCATTTTTTTAATATGACATTATTATTTATTTCTTGTTAAAAATATGTTTATAAGAGAAAAAAAAATTGCGTATGATCCAAGGACGAGAAATAATGTTGCTCGGTCGCATGCAGAGATTGAGATATATTCCTCGTCTTTGGATCATACGCTATTTTTTTTTTCGCTTCTAAACATATTTTAACACAAAAAGGTAAAAGTAATAGATAAAATTAGTTTTAATTTGGTTCTGTCAGTTATCTGACAATTTTCCATAAGGGGCCAACAAAATTTTGTTTTTGTTTTTTCAAGCACAACCGCTATACAATTTTCCAAAAGGGAACGCCGAAGTAAAACAAAAGACAAACTGTTAACAAAATTGTCACTTTTAACTTAACAGTTCTAACCGAACAATGTCACTTTGGAATACAAGCAAATAATAAAATAGTTCATTATATTTTAGCGATGGATGCGCTTCACAAAAATTTAAAAGATTTTGATAAGCTTTGTATAATAATTAAAGTTAAATAATAAGACATAAATAAATTGTAAATAAAGAATTAGTATGTTAAATAAATTAATATTTTTTAAATTAATTTTTATTAAGGATTTATTCCCGGCATAGAAAACTTTTCTCTGAGCTGCGAATTAAAAAAAGATTTATAACAAAAAAAAAGTTTCTTACTCTGACAGTTTACCAACTTTCAGGCATTTTTAAGATCAAAAACAAAATCAAAAAACATATTGTGCTAAAAAAAAAATAAAAATAGTTTTTGATGTTAAAGTCTTAGTATTTAACGTAAGCTAACGTTTACACCAGAAAAAAAAACGCCTACAAAATATATAGAAATAAAAAAGTAATAAAATTGTGGACTTGCGCCTTTTTTGAAAAAAACCAACAATTAATTATTTTGTTTTTGTCTTAAAATGAAGCATTTGACCTAAACTATTAAAAACATATAAAAAATAATATGTGCCTTTTTTTGTAAAACAGCTATTTCCAGCACAGTTCCTCATTGTCGTAAAAATTTAAAATGGCTAAAGTATATAGTAAACCTAATTTGCCCAGAATAAATTTTACGTCATTGAAAAAAGGACACTTAGAAGTACATTTGACCAAAATTTGAGAAAAATCGTAGGGGGGGCACTTTACGAAAAATCGGGTTAAACATAGTTATAAAAAAACGTAAAAAAATATTTTTGAAGAAGAAGAAGAAGAGCAGAAACCCACTATTAAAAAAATAAAAAATTCAAGATTGTCATCTAAGATTACATGGGTGCACCAAATTTCATCAAATTTGGATTAAAATTGTCAGACTTATAGTAATAAATTGAAAATAAAGCTGTTTTCTTTATCGTCAAAAATTGAAAAATTACAAAATTTTAAAAAAATCATATCTCAGCCAAAAAAATTTTTTAAACTCTTTTTTTTGCATAAGGCTTTTAGTATTAGAGTGGTGATAATATAAAAAAAGTTTAACGAAAATCCGTGACATTCAATCACCAAGGTGGTATGGATTCGTACAGAATACCCATATATAATATCCAAAAAAATACTTTGTTGTAAATTAAGACTCCCTTTTACTGTTTATATTTTTATTAAAAAACGAGCATTTTTTTCCTCTTTTTTATTTATGTGAAATAGAAAACATCACTCTATACATTCTGAAAATTTCACGAAAAAATATTGAGTATTATTTAGTGTAAAAGTTAAACTTTCTTCAATATCGCCAAAAACCATGCTATTTTTTCAGATTTTTATGGATTATAAATAAAAGAGTGTAATAAAATTTTTGAAACTTCACAATACTATGCAGATATAGCTAAATATCAACATATATTTTTTTGAATTTTTTTCAATGGGTAGTTTTTTTAATTAGATCTGAAACACACGTGTCAGTTAATTTTTCGTCGATAGTAAGTGTGTCTTTTTTCAAATTTAGTTGAATTGAACTACTTCAATTATTTTTTATTTAACTGCAAATGGGACATTATAATGTCCAAACATGTCATTGCGATTTGCGGTAGTATTTTCCAAAAACAATTATTACAAAAATTAAAAAAAAAAATTAAACTTAAATTTGTCAATATCTCAAAACCATGTCGACGATATATTTAATCATATTAGCAAATGTTTATCAAAAAATATTTTCAATAAAGTTTTAGAGTTGTTATTTCTAAATATTTATTTAACTTGGGAAATAAGTATATATTTTTTGTGCACATAAAACTTTGTAACTCTAACCTGTCGATTTGGCTGGAAAAAATGATGATGGACTAAATTCATGTATAGTTCGTGTAAAGATACAAGTCGCTTGTAAAACAATTTTACACTACGATATTTCTAAGACGCTTTGACCCAGAGACTTGAAATTTGAAACACAGATTTTCTAAGTAGTAATCAAAAATTGTTTTGCAAGCGACTTGCATCTTTACACTAACTACATTCATTTTTTTAATGCCAAACGAAAAACTTTGATTATACCTTATTCAGCAGGATGAAAATTTTACATTATAAAATAAGTGTAAATACTGGTTGCGAAAAAATAGTGGTGCACCCAGGTATTTGATCATTAACTTTGGGAGGTGATTCTACATCAACAATATAAAAAAAGTTCCTATAAATGTTGGTCCGGAAATGAGCCCTCCTAAGGGTGCATCTAAAAGAGTTTTTATTTAGCTTATTTCTGGACCAACCTATATATGACCTTTTTTATATTTTTGGATGTAGAATCACCTGCCAAAATTAATGATCGAATACCTGGAACACCTTGTAGAATTAGCAAAATTCTATAAAAATGGTGAGCACTGCCAACACAGCACAGCACTGCAACAAAGAAAAACTTTCCAATATCTTTATTTACATTCACAAACGTTTACAAAAAACAAAACATGTTGAAAAAAAAATAAAAAAAAATAAAAATGTGTTTCAAAAAAATAATTTTAATTTTTTTAATATTTTTTTTATGAGAACATTCTGAGGATTACAAAAAGCTTTAACCCGCTTTAGACTAGGGTCCATCAATTAGTTTGACAGTTATTACTGTAAAACTAATTAAGGGACCCTACTTTAGATAAAACGAGCCACAAAAATTTTTGTGTGCTGAATTTGACAGTGAAAAAGCTCACTGACCCACCTCACTTTGTCCAAAAACTGCAAAAAAGAATACCTACTGTATGAGCTAGCTTGAGATCTTCAAAGTTCTCTAGCATGTAAACTATTGAATTTTGGGAATTGTGGCCCAGACACTTTTTATTAGAAAGTCCTGAACAATAATATATCCAAAATTTATTCAATTCGGACCGAAAAGACTTTTTCATAAGACCGTTGCACCTCGGTTTTCGAGATTTTCAAAATAAAGTCTGGCAATAGTATAATAAATAATAATAATAATAATAATAGTAATAAAAAACAAACAAGTTCAATTATTGAACTTGTTTTTTTTTGGCTGTTTCAATCAATGTACACTTTTTTCTTCAGAATGTTTCCCCTTGTATTGGTTACCTATTTAAAATGTGTAACAAAAGAACTGCTGAATAAAAAATTTAGCAAAAAGGCTCCATTAAAAAATTAAGACAGTCCACCATATAGAAATTAGATCTATTATTAGTTATAATTAACTATAATACTTAAAATGTCATGGTTATAAAAATAAATATTCTTAAAAAAAATAAATATTTACGATTAAAAAAATAAAAATATTTAAAAACAAAAACTATTAACCCTTAAATGCGCACCCAAAAAAATATTTTCTTGCTTGAATGCTTTTTTATAAAATAGGACAATATATTGTTTTCTCACATCTTAAGATGTTTATTTATAAGAATTTATATGAAAAACATATGGACAGCTAAAATTGAAAAAACAGCACCAAGAAAAAAGCGTTCTCATTATTTTTTTATTCCACCCAGTGAGGTTATAACCCTTCTATAGAAAAGACGAAAGTTCTCATTGCCCATTCTGGATGCATAGAAAAGCGTGTCTGCTTTAAATTTCTAAATGTGGATGGTAGACTTACATTAGTTGCGAAACATGTTTAGCTGCACTGTATCTAATTTTCTTCTTTTATTTTTTAAATTAAAGTATATTAAGATAACATTTTATTTCTGTATTAAAAAACATAGCCAAATGCTTAACGTGACATGTATGCAAGATAAAAAAAATAACAAAAAAAAAATCAAGTTAGATTATTTTAAATATTTTTTTGGTAATCTAGGTGTAAAAAACCTTCATATTTTATGTTTTAACACAATTTGGTTAAATTGCGCATTTAAGGGTTAAAGTAAAGACTGTTCCAACATGATTTTGTCAAAACCAGCTGGTGGGCTGTGATTAAAATTATCTAAAATGATGTCCAAAATTGCTCCATCATCAACTAAAATAGAATAAATAAGAATAAAAACTTTTATAATAATTTAAACCAAGATGTGATGATATACATGGTGTTTGAAGTCTTAGGGAGCGTTCAAGTATTACGTAACGCAAATTTTGATCATTTTGGACACCGACCCCCCCCCCTGTAACGATATTTTCCTATACCATTAACATGGGTGTAACACTCCAAAATGACCCCCACCCGCCCCTAGGAGCGTTACGTAATACTTGAACGTTCCCTTATGGCATATATTAAAGGGTATACTTCTACATCACAAAATATGAAAAACTAACAAAGGTATATATGTCCGGAAATACGCCCTAAAGGAGCTACGGCCCTTCGAAGATGGATATATTAATATTAAAGGAGTAATAGAACTTTAAAAAGATACATTTTTTTGGCAAAAAATTTTACTTCCTTTTAATGGCATTTTTTAACGGTTGCTCCGACAGTGTTACACTATATGACAATTTTTATGTATTTTTACTCAAGGAATCTATATTAATATATATTTTTTACTCAAAATCCAAAAAAAATACACATAAAATTTTTGTCCATCTAGGCACGCCTCTGGATAGATTAGAAAGATAAATTAACATAAACTAATTGCCCTTATTAATACTAGTATGAAATTTCCCGCTTTGCTAAAAGGAACCAAGTGAAATGTTTAACGAAATTTCGTTAGACATGGGAATATGTTCTTTAGGTTTAGTACACATATTCCCATGCTCATATAGGACCTTGTAACTCTGACCTGTGGATATGCCATAAGACTGCAACGAGTTGAGATATCAACTTAAAGTTTGAAACGTTGCTTTGACAAATTGACATTGGGCCTTTTAGAAGAACCAAGCCACACATTTGATATTTTTAACTCTTAAAATGTGGGGGGATATTTAACTGAAGGGAGGGGGGGGGTCGTGTGATACATTCTTTTAAAGCTTATATTTGACCATATAGTTTTTAGACTTTTTTTGGGGGTTTAATATAAGGTTGAAAATGGGTATAATCGTCAATTTTTTTTAAATAATCAAACAATTTTTGAAAAATTAATTATTTCAAGTTGCAAAAACCTAAATTACACTTTTAAACTAATTTTATATGATATAAATAAAAATTCACAAAAAATCACATTTAGCAAAAAAAAAATGAAAAATCAAAGCTTTAAAAAATAATTTTCTAAAACTAATAAAATATATGGTTAAATAGAGCTAAGCACAGGGGCGGTAACTTACTTTTTTGTCAAAAATGAGTTAGGACTCCAAGATGATGTAATAACAATCAATGAATATTTTTATCATATTATTAAACAATTTAATTCATTTTTTCATAATAAAATTGCCCTATTAAGGTTGTCAATTACTAAGACAATTTTCCGTATCTATCATAACTTAAGAAATTAAAATGCCTTAGTATAATACTAATAATTATAATTAACGACAAACGTTTATTTTATTTATTTATTTTCCCAACAGATACAGGATCCCGAGGGGTTTATTTATTGAAAAAAAGTGTACAAGGATTGTGAGAATCAAAGGATTGTGGAAGATGGTCAAAGATTGTTAAAACGATTGTACAAAATTTTAATGAAGATTGTTAAAGATTGTGGGAAGATTTCAGATGATTGTGAAGGATTCTGGAGGATTGCAGATGATTGTAAAAGAAGGAATTGTCAAGGATTGTAGAAGATTGTTGGATAGGTGTACAAGGATTGTACAATAAATAAACCCCTCGCAGGATCCTATTTATAGGACAAAGTTTGAAAAAAGTTTAGATATAAAAAAAATGTAAACTAAAGCTAAACCTAATTAAGAAATATAATAATAGAGAAATATATATATATATATATATATATATATATATATATATATATATATATATATATATATATATATAAAAGAAAACAAAGGAAAAAGAGGAAAAAAAAACATGTATGAGGAAATTTTTTACTATATAACTCCTGTCCATCTACAAATGCTGATCGGCTATTGATAGTATACGCCTAAGGGAACAATTGTTTATATCACATAGGTCACAAATTTTGTTAAAATTTGTACACATGAAGTATATAGGCTATGTAGTAGCAATGTTAGTTCTCACAGGATCGCAGTAGAAAATATAGTTCGTTCTTAAATTTCTGTGAACGTGAAAATTAATTTTACATAGGATGTTTGGTGCATCCAGCTGGGTAATAAGATCTCTTCTATGAGAGAGGGAGGGCATTTTAAATCTTCTTAATAGCAAGTTATTATCTATACCACGAGGCGGAGAGGCTCTATCGGTTTTAAAAGCTAAATTAAAAAAAAAAAACATATTTGTATCGATTCTAGAGAATCCTTTTGGCTTTGATAGCGCGGATTCCAAATTAAAGACCATATTCCAATTTGATCGAACTAGTGATAAATAAAGATTTTTTTTAGAGCTGCTTTATTCTTAAAAGAACCAAAATTGCGTAGTACAAAACCTAACATTCTTAACGCAGAAGTGCGAGTAACTTCAATATGTTCCTGAAAGGTAAGCTGCCTGTCAAAAATAATACCAAGATCCTTTGTAGATGTGACACGTATTAAAAGCTCATCGTTAAAATTATAGTTAAAAACAATGGTTGCTTTTTCTCCTGTAAGAATTTACTTTGCATTTACTAACATTCATAAACAGCATATTTTTAGTGCACCAATCTACAATGATGTTGATTTGTTGCTGTAAAATAGAACAATCAAGTATACCATTAATTCGTAAAAAAAAGCTTAAGATCATCAGTAAATAAAAGATAACCACATATTATTAAATAAATAAGGTCATTTATAAACAAAATGAATAATAATGGCCCCATATTTGAACCCTGTGGTACTCCAGACGTTGCTAAGTAAGCAGCAGAGTTGTAACCATTAAAACTAACATATTGCTCACTATTGGAGAGATAGGATAAAAATAGAAGTAAAAGTGAGGAGCTTAAACCATACCTGTCCAATTTAGAGAGCAATACTGGATGCAGAATTTTGTCAAAGGCCTTTGAAATGTCTGTATAAATAACGTCGGTTTGGCTTAAATATTCAATACCTTCAGAGATCACCTGAGTAATCTCTACAAAATTGGTAACGGTAGAACGTCTTTCAAGAAAACCATGTTGACTAGAAGAAATCAATGGATTTACTTCATAGCTTATAATATTATGTAGACACCTTTCAAAGACCTTCGCAAACTATGGATATTGGGCGATAGTTTTTTATCGGATTTGCCGGATTTAAGAACTGGACTTTTATCCATGCTTGCTTGCTTGCTTTTCTCAATGAACCCGGAAATTATTTTGCTTTAGTAACGGTAATTAAGACGCAAATGTCCTTAGTAATAGTTATGGAACACAATCGGGACTTCCGTTTACAATTAAATTGCTTTAACCAGTACAATCTCTTATTATTTAAAATAATTTATTTTAATAAGTATTTTTATAACAAAAGGAGATCGAGGTACGTAAAATTATATATTATTCGCTAATAAACCTTTTTTTTTTTCTTCATTTTCTAAATGAATTTATAAGATACGTCAAATCTCTTTAGTATTACTAAAAAATAATAGTTAAAATTTTTTAAAGTGGTAACTAAAAAAAAATTCCCATTTTACTATTTAATTATCCAATATTTAACATTTTTATAACATTAACAACTATATAACCTTTCATCTTTCTGATTCAAATCAAATTTGAAATTTTGAATTGGAATATAATTTTTAGTGACTGAGAAAATTGAAAATTTAAAACTGTTAATATCTCAAAAAGGCCAAAATACAAGTTCACTTCTGTGCTTAGCGCGGCAGTATACAAAAAGATAGTTTAAGTTGTCTTTATTATAAGTTCCAAATTTTAAGTCTATATCTCAACTCATTCAAAAGTTAAGAGGGGTGGGGGTGACTCTTGGGCGGCGCGGTATAATACTTTGCATTTCATAGTATACTCTTCATATGTGGATAGTGTATTGCATATATCTCTCGAAATATCAGGGCCATAACTAGAGGAAGGGGCGAGGGTTTCTCTCCCGCGAAATCTTTGGAATCCCAACGGCAATCTTTACGGACTCGCGGAATCCTAACGGAATCCCGGAATCTTTCGGACTCCCGATATCCTCTCCGGATCCCTTTGGAGTCCCAAGATCTTCTCCGGAATCTTGCGGAATCCCGAAGTCTTTATCGCAATCTTACGAATTCCAGGATTTTTAGAAGAATTTTAAAATTTACATAAAAGTGGCGCTGTCTGTAAACTAGAAAAGCATCCGTTTATGAATTAAAAGCCCGTGAAACCGAGGCGTGCCTATTTAAACCCTCCCAGTCGCGGCTACTATTGTTATTCCTATAGTCACGTGATTACAACTACAGATGATTTTAAGTTACAGAAGTTTGCATAAATTATTATTTTTACCGATTTATAGATATTTTTAAACAAAATTTCAAAATTCTGCATTGTTTAACTTTTTTTAAGCGTAACTGCAGAATTATATCTAGAGTCACTCTATTTAGCGGCTGCTTTAGGCTAAAGCCTTTAGCTGAAGCCTCTAGATAGAGTAACTCTAATAATTTATTATTCTAACCTATATCATTTGAAAGACCGCTTTTTTTGTGCGTGATTTACCCAGTGATTTACTCGTGACAGTCGAACCAAAAGATTCCATATTTAATTATATATTTTAATTTAAATTACCGAAATATCTACAACAACAATTACCCTTCCATGGATTTTCCTCCCTGACAAAAATTTGGATTTTGTCGGGTCTATTTTATTTACGGATCCACTCGAACACCCGAATACTAGTCGACGACGATTGTTCTAGCAAGTTCATAAGTATTTTAACCGATTTATTTTAGTGGAAAAAGTGACCTAAAAATTATGTGTTGCATACCAATTCAAAGCTAATATCCCAAAGAAACTGAATTTTAACAAATAATAGTAAAAATTTGGATAGCAAGTGAAAAAGTAACGTTTATGGTGTTTGTTTACATTTTAATTTATTCGTGATAACAATTATCTTTTAAAATTTCTGTGCCAAGAACATTTGTCGTACTTTAATAATTTAACTTTTTTTAAAATATTGTTTTTTTTTTTTACTAGACTTTTGCTCTTTATTAAATATTTGTAAAAAATGTCGGTTACACCAGGCCAAAAGGATATGTTTTCGTGTTGCCAAAAAAAATTTACGCACTACACTTGTATAAATTGTAACAATGCTTTTCACAAGTGTTGTATACCAAAAGTAAGGAACAAAATAAGGTTTGTAAAGGGAAATCAAATTATGTGTTGTGAACCAGAACCCCTCGATATCGAAACTAGTTCTATTCTCGAACAAACCTTACTTGAACAGACAATTAACGATTTCGCAGAAGATAGTGCATTAAAATCAAAACATATAAAAAAATTAGAAGCCAATTACGAACATTTACTCCAAGAAGCTTCTGCTAGAGAAGATGAACTGTTATTGAAAATGGAACAACAAAATAAGCAGATTATCAATTTGCACAAAATGTTAGAAAAAAGTAATAAAGTAGCAAAATCTGTCGTTTCTACTAAATCAGACGTCGAAATTTCAAATGAGATTTCAAAAAATATTATTTGTGTAAAATGCCCAGCTCTTAAGGTAGAATTAAGTAATAATATTTCGGAAATAACAAGGTTAAGTGAGCTTAACCAAAATATCATAGTCAAAATGGACGAGCTTGCCAAGCAGCAGGAAGAGGCAACAACGGTTTTAAATATGTTGTCAAATATTGTTGAAGATTCATTCCCAAAAAACAAAATTAAAATATTGAGTAACGTGACTATTGTTAAAAGTTCAACACGTAACCCTCAACCTGACTATTCCAGTTCTTCAGTATCAAGGGAACACAAGGTCCTAATATTAGGTGATGAATCTGCCCGTGACATAAACAATAAAATTATGAACAATTTTTACCATAGTTCTATTAGTTTACAATCAATAATAAAGCCGGGAGCGATGTTATGTGACATTTTAAAAGACATAAATTTACATATTAAGGATTTTTCATTAAATGACTGTATAATAATTTTAGGTGGTATTAATGACATTAAAAATAAAAAATATCCACTTTTCAAAAATATTATCAGTTCATTAAGAGCATGTACTAATACCAATATTGTTATGTTTTCACTGTCAATGGTTAACGCCTATAGAAGTAATATTTTAAAGTTTAATTCTGCTCTTGAAGATGTTATGTTTCGTTTAAATGACATTCGAGCTGATGGAGGTAAGACTCTTTTTGCGGAAGCAAATGGTAAGTGCTCAAATTTATCAAAATATAACATTGCCAGGAACATATCAAGGATTCTGTCAAACATTTTTAATATAAATTTTAATGCTAAAATTGAAAATCATAAAACGTCGTCTAAACTCTTTATACCCAAGACTAATTTTTTTTACAAAATTCAGACAATAACCTCAACTTGCAGGTAATAACTCCAAAACTATTAGTTTTTCATGCTAATGTGCAGGGTATTATTAATAATTTAGTATTGTTAGAATCTTTTTTGTTGCAAAATAATATTGATATTTTATGTATTACAGAGCACTGGGTACATGATAGTAATGTTCTTAGCTTAAATGTACCCAATTTTAAACTTATTTCGAATTTTTCAAGAATCAATCATATACGAGGTGGATCTTTAATTCTAGTCAAAGATTGTGCACTACACACAGATGCGGCGGTTGATGTTTTGTTTATAAAGAGTCTTTCTGTAGAGATGCATATAGAGATTTGTGGATTTTTATTTAAAAGCTATGATACGTTTTTCATAATTACAGTTTATAGGCCACCAGATGGTGATATCGATTTGTTTTTTACTCAATTGTCTCTGGCTTTAAATTATGCTGTCTTAAAGTCTAAAAATGTTATATTATGTGGAGATATTAATATAGATTATACTAAAAATTGCAATGATACCAAACTTCTTCTTGACCTTTTTAATAGTTTTCAATTAAACTTATCATCCAATGAGTTTACGAGAATTTTTACAGATATAAATGGACATACTAGCAAATCATGTATTGATTATATGGCCTGGTCAGCGTCACCTCATAAAATTAATTGCAAACTGGTTAACCCTAACATAGCTGATCACTTTGGGCATTTGTTGGATATACGTTTAAAAGTTCAAAATAAAAATATTTTAAATGATAAAGCTTGTTATAAAAAAAGATTAATTAATGCAAATAGTTTGAGTAATTTTAAAGCCAATGTTTCAAACATTGATTGGTGTAAGTTATCCTCTTCTAGTGTAAATTTTGGATTTAAATATTTACTAGATAATATCATGTCCAGTTTTAATAATTGTTGTCCTTTGAAACAAGTAAAAAATAAATCTTGTGTAAATAAAAGTTGGCTTACCCAAGAAATTATTAATGAAAGTAAAGAATTAAAAAAATTGTGTTGGTCAGTATCTGCTTTTAGTTCAGTATTTCTAAAAATTAAGTACAATATTAGAAAAAATAAACATAGACAAAATATTCGTTTAGCTAAGATAAGGTTTAATGACAATAAAATTATTAACTCAAATAATAAAGTAAGGGAAACTTGGAAAATAGTAAATGAAAATCTTGGAAGGGAACCAAATAAACAAACCATTAAACTTAAAGTTAATAATGTATTGGAAAGTGATGATCAGGTTATTGCTAATTTGTTTGCGGACTTTTTTGCAACTTCAGTACCTAAGCAAATGAAAACTCACTTTGGCAGTAATAATCCTCAACCTTGTACACATGGTAGCTATAACACAACTTTTGATTTTAATTCCAATCCAATAACTGAAGCAGAAGCATACGCGGCTTTTATTAGTTTAAAAAGTAAAAACTCCTATGGTATGGATGGTCTCTCAGTTTCAACTCTAAGCCATATTTTTAAGAATATTGTAGGTCCTTTTGTAAGACTTTCAAACCAATCTCTTAGTCAAGGTATTTTTCCAGATGTTTTTAAGTCAGCATTGGTGGTACCCCTACACAAAAAGGGTAACAAGGACGATATTAATAATTATAGACAAATTTCTTTATTATCAACCTTGTCAAAGGTACTGGAAAAAATAGTTTTTGATAGAATTTTCAGTTACTTGAATAAAAATAATATACTCTCAAATGCCCAACATGGTTTTCGTCCAGGCAAATCAACTGAAACTGCCACATTTGATTTTTTAAGTTATGTTTTTTCGAAACTAGATACGGGTCATTATGTTATTTCTTTGTTATTTGATCTTACTAAAGCTTTCGACACGGTTGAACCAGAGTTTCTGATTACTAAAATGAGGGAAATGGGATTCCCCATCAACATTTTAAATTGGATAAAGTCATACATGGAAGCTAGGTCTATTATTGTATCTGTAGGAAATTCAAAGTCTAATCCACATAATATATACACAGGGGTACCTCAAGGATCGATTTTAGGACCCCTTTTATTTCTTTTGTTCATAAATGATCTTAATCTTTTTATAACTTATGGTATACTAATTTTATTTGCTGATGACACAAATATAATTTTATCTTCAAAAGACATTAATGAATTAAAATGCTTAATAGAATATGTTATAAATGAGTTTACTGCCTGGTGTCTTATAAACAAGTTAATTCTTAACACTAGTAAAACAATGGCAATTAATTTTTTTAATAAAAAACAACTGCCGAATAATTTTCAATTACCAGGAGGTTTAAAGTTTGAATCGACTGTTAAGTTTTTAGGCACCCACATAGATCAAACCTTAAGCTGGGAGCCGCATATTAATTCTGTATGCAAGAAACTGAATCGATCATATTTTGCCATTCTGCAGGTCAAAAACTCTTTAAATATATACGGTATTTTGAATGTTTATTATGCATTAGCATATTCACATATAAATTATAATATTTTAGCTTGGGGTTCTTCAGTAAATATAACAAGAGTTTTTGTTTTGCAGAAGAGGCTCATAAGATTGATTTTTAATTTAAGTTATAGAGAGACTTGCAGGGAGACTTTTAAATCAAACAATATGTTAACCGTTCCTAGCGTATATATTTTAAAATGTTTAATTTTTGTTAAATCAAACTTTTCCTTGTTTTTTATTAATTCAAGATTTCATAGTTATGAAACTCGTAGTAAAAATGATATTATCGTACCTAGTCACACAACTGCAAAGTTTGAAAAGTCCCCTCATTATAATTGTTTGTCTTTATATAACGCTCTACCGCTAAATATTAAAAATATCAAAAGTATTAATCTTTTTAAAAAAAGAGTAAAAAACATTTTAGTTAGAGGATGTTTTTATACTCTGGACGAATATTACTCATATAATTTTAATTTGTAATCTCGCTGTTTTTTATTATTGTTTTTATTTATTTATATTTTTGTATAGTATTTATTTATTTCTATTTCTTGTTTGTTGCAACATATTTTGTATTTATACTGGCTTGGTGTGTGTGAAGTGGCGTACACATATATATTTTTTTTTTTTTTTTTTTGTATTTTTTTTTTTTTCTCAGCCTCGGCTGTTTTTTTTTTTTTTTTTTCATATATATTTTTTTCTTTTTTAAAACATCGAGAAATCCCCCTTTATATACACCGGCAAGTAGACGTACAAATGCAAATATAAATTTTATATGACGAGCCATATGTACTTATTGTATCCAAAATGGTTAATAAACTATCTTTATCTTTTATCTTTATCTAACAGTATTTAGAATATTCCTATGGACCTGAAATTTTATATTTGAAAGTTTTTTTGGTATCTTTTACACATATTATAATTTTAACCCTGTCGCATAAAAATGATAGTTTACGGCGGATCCCCTCAAACACCCCAAAAATAGGCTTTAAAATATTCCGATCGATTTAAAATTCGACATTTAGAGTTTTTCAAGTGTCTTCAATATGTTGTATAATTTTATATATCTCGCATAAAAAATAAGGGTGGTTTACTTGACGCGGATTGCCTCGGACACCCAATACACATGTGTAGACAGGCTTTAAAATATGCCAACCAATCTGAAATTTGATAGTTTTTTTAGTATCTCCGACACAAATAGGGGTAGTTTACGGAAACCGGCGGATCCCTTCACACACCCCAAAAACAAGCTAAAATAATCCGATCGAATTTTAAATCCATCGGAATATTTTAGTTTTTTAGTTACCTTCAACACATAGTAAAATTTTAACTCCATCGCATCAAAAATAAGGGTGTTGTACTTAAAGCCGAAACCGGCGTATACCCTCGGACACCCCAAAAACAAGCTAAAATAATCGGATTGATCTGAAACTTGATATTTAAAAGTTTTTTGGGTTTCTCCAACACATAGTATATTTTCAACCTCCCGCATTAAAAATATGGGTAGTTTACCTATAGCGGAAACCGGCGGATCCTCTCTGATACCCCAAAAATGGGCTTTAAAATTTTCCGATCGATCTGAAATTTGTTATTTGGTTGTTTTTTGAATGTCTCCAACACAACACAATTTTATTACTGTATACATTTTGGTTTCCATTTAAAGATAAATTTTATTGAAAATGTGCATTTCTAAACACTTGCAGGATTTCCAAATTTAAAGACAAGATGGAGAGTTTCTTACCTCCTTGAAAATAAAAATTTAAATTAAAAAAAAAACTCACTTAAACCACCATACTTCTCAGTCCTACAAATATTAATTTTAAATAAAACGGTTTATTTTTCTGCAACGGTCCCGGAATAGTTACCGGACTCTCGAAATCTTATGTGAATACTTAAAAGAGTCCCGAAATCTTTACGAACTCCCGGAATCTCTCACGTAATCTTAATGAAAACCTTGAAAGAGTCCCGAAATCTTTACGGACTCCCGAAATCTTGATGAAATCCTTGAAAGATTCCCGACGTCTTATCAATCCGGAATCTCTTGTACACGATTTTACCGGGAAAGAAACCCCGCGGGAAGGGTCAAGAGGGGGCTAAGCTCACCTGGCCTTGGTTTGAGCTACCCCGGCAGTTTGGCAGACTAACATCTCTACTCTAAATTTCTCTACTCCCTAACATCCCTACTCCATAACATCCCAACTCCATAACAACTCTACTCTGTAACATCCCTACTCCATAACATCTCTACTCCGTAACAACTCTACTCCACACTATATGCACTTTATTACCCACTTTATAATAAATGAGCGGTTTGCAGAACAAAGAAGCTTCTTCTTCTAGATTATTTAATTTTTTTCCTAAAAAACGTTTATCTTTAAATTTTAATCTAGAACAATCATAAACAAAATTCACATTTTCCGCGTACTCTTAACATGCACTAATAAGTAAGTAATTAATAAACTAAATTCATATTTGACAGTGACTTAGCATGACATATATTTTTTTGAGTTAAGACAAGTGGCTAATCGAGTGCATATAGTGCGGAGTAGAGTTGTTACGGAGTAGAGATGTTATGGAGTAGGGATGTTACAGAGTAGAGTTGTTATGGAGTAGGGATGTTATGGAGTAGGGATGTTAGGGAGTAGAGAAATTTAGAGTTGAGATGTTAGTCTGCCGGCAGTTTTACTAAGACTCCCCTAGCATTTTCATTAAGCCACCCTATTCAATGGAATTGAATTGAATTTTGCTGATTTTAGAAAATTTTAAACCATGAAATTATACTTCTCTTTAACCCAAAAACACTTAGTAATACCAAGTGGTATTAACTAATTTCATACACAAAATAAAATATAAATTATAAAAAAATTGGGTGCTAATGGGTAAACCAAAAATTACACAGAAATTATCCCGGAAATAAACCAGTTAGGGGCTGCCCATATATTACGTAACGCAATTTTTAGAAATTTCGAAATATCGCGAAAATATTTCCGCGAAAAAATTACCGCGAAATGTTTTTTTTCGCGCAAAGGATTAACAGCGATGAACATTTAATGCGAAAAAATATTAAAGCGAAAGAAAAATAACTATAACAGCGCAAAGTTTTAATAGCGAAATGTAAAAACCCGATAAAAATATATAGCGAAAGTAACAGCCGCGAAAATATTTAACGCGCAAAGCAAACCTCCACGGGATTTTTTTCAAAAAACCTCCGTTTTGAAAAATTTTTAATTTTTTTCAAATTTTTTAAAATTCTCGAAAATGTGACATTGACGTGCAATAAGTCAAAAACTATTTAACCTAGAGAACTGTGGGTTTCGTCATTAAAAAACTAATATTTTTTTCTATCAAATGTTATCAAATCAGTTTTGACATTTTTTTTTTGTTTTTCAAGATGGTGGCGAAAATTTTTGCGGCAATTTTTCTCAAAAACTCAATTTTTTATTTTTTTGAATTTTTTAGAATCAACTACTAATTATGTTTACTTTTAATTTAAAAAAATCAAAAAATAGCACATTTTTGTTATTTTTTTACTAGAACAAATAATAATGGCCAAAAAATATAATTTTACCAACTTTTTCGAACTTTATCCGCAGTAGGCGTGGAAAAATTCTCGTTCTCTAGTTAAAACTACTGTCTACATGTCCTATTTTATGCCCATTTCATGATAATAGATTTATAAGGTATACCATAATATTGTATAAGAATATAATATTGTTATGATATCCGCGCCGATCCAGGTAGGGCTGACGACATGGGTCACGGATTTGTCTGATTATTTTTTTGTGTGTAGCTCATCGATGTCTAAGAAAAATCACCACGGGATTTTATTTAAAAACTTCCCGTTTCGAAAATATGATTTTTTTAATTTTTCATAAATTTTTTAAATTTTGTCAAAAATTTGACATTGACGTACAATAACTCAAAAACTATTTAACCTAGAGAATTTAGGTTTCCACCAATAAAAAGATTATATTTTTTTCTATTAAATCGCCTTAATTTAGTTTCGATACGTTTTTATTTTTTTAAGATGGCGCCAAAAAAAATGGCGTTAAATTTTTTTGCCGCTATCTTGAAAAAACAAAAAACCATCGAAACTAAATTAAGGCTATTTATTAGAAAAAATATGACTTTTTTAATGGTGAAACCCGCAATTCTCTAGGTTAAATAGTTTTTGAGTTATTACACGCCAAAGTCAAATTTTTAACAAAATTTTAAAAAAATAAGAAAAATTTAAAAAGTCATATTTTCGAAACGGGAAGTTTTTAAATAAAATCCCGTGGTGATTTTTCTTAGACATCGATGAGCTACACACAAAAAAATAATCAGACAAAAACCCATGTCGTCAGCCCTACCTGGATCGGCGCGGATATCATAACAATATAATATATTGTTATAAAATATTATTGTATAACTTACAAATCTATTATCATGAAACAGGCATAAAATAGAAAATGCAGGCAGCAGTTTTAACCAGAAAACGAGATTTTTTCCACGCCTACTGCGAATAAAGTTCGAAAAAGTTGGTAAAATTATGTTTTTTGGCCATATTATTTGTTCTAGCAAAAAAGTAACAAAAAAGTGCAATTTTTTATTTTTTTTAATCAAAAGTACACATAATTAGTAGTTGATCCTGAAAATTTCAAAAAAATGGAGTTTTTGAGAAAAATGGACTTAAAATTTTTCGCCGCCATCTTGAAAAAACAAAAAACTGTCAAAACTAATTTGATAAAATTTGATAAAAAAATATGTTTTTTTTAATGGCGATAACTGCAATTCTCTAGGTTAAATAGTTTTTGAGTTATTGCACGTCAATGTCACATTTTCGGGAATTTAAAAAAAATTGAAAAAAAAATAAAAAATCATATTTTCGAAACTGGGGGTTTTTGAAAAAAATCTCGTGGAGGTTTTTATCTAACATCGGTGGGCTACACATAAAGAAAATGGTGTGCGTCAGGGTAGCCTTCTTTCACCTGATGTATTTAATGCCTACATCGACAGTCTTCACCTTCGTCTAAAACTCTCCGGTTTGGGTGCTATATCAATGGAGTGCTAATAACTGCCTTAGCTATGCGGATGATTTGGTTCTGCTGTGCCCTTCCCTTGAGGGACTGTATAAACTCATTAGGATATGTGAAGATTTCGCTTTAGAGCACCACCTTGTATATAATGTCAACAAAACCTGTGCCATGGTGTTCAGACCTTCGAATTATAAAGACTTAGTGGTGCCCCCGATCAAACTTAACGGTAGTCTTATAAGTATAGTGTCGCAATTCAAATACTTAGGGCATATCCTAACCTGTGATCTCTCCGATAATCTCGACATTCAGAGACAGTACAAAGCCCTCTGCGTCCGTGCTAATATGTTAACCCGTCGTTTCTCCAAGTGTAACTCTGACATTAAAAAACTGTTATTTTAAACATATTGCTCAGGGATCTACATGTCCGAACTTTGGTGTAATTATACACTGGGATGGTGGAATAAACTGCGCGTGTGCTATAATAATGCGTTTAGACTCTTAAATAACATACCGAGATTTTCTAGTGCTAGTGAAATGTTTGCTACGGCTCGTGTTAATGACTTCCTAGCTATTCGTAGATTTCGGGCTTTTGGGTTCCGCGATCGGCTGTATAAATCTTCCAACCTCTTTATTGTGGCTCTGCTAAGGAGTGACATTCTATGGCGTTCCAATCTATGGCATACCTGGAGTAAAGTTTTAATGGGTGGACGGTAGCTCTTTTGAACTTTTGTATATTGGCTAATTATTAATTTTCTTGTAGATATTTTGTATGTTTTGTATTTTTTGTATATGGCCCTCTGGGCTGGAATAAAAGGATTATTATTATTATTATTATTATTATAAAAAAATAATTAGCCAAATCCGTGACCCAAGCCCTCAGTCCTGCGGATATCATCTACTTTTTTGTTAGCTATAGCAACTTAAAAAATATAAATATAACTAAATTGTTTGGTTTGGTTTTTAAAAAAATATGTAAATTAAATTATTATTCTATTACTAATAAATATAATATAATATAATAATAATAAACGTCATTTATTGTACTACTAACAGTCTTACAAATGGCCATCGACCAAAGTCCTTCAGCCTGTGTTTACATTTAATGTAAAATTAAGTATATAATGAATATAAAGTATATAAAAAAAACAAAGGTATATATGTGTAAAAAAAAACTTAACAAGTTTAGGTTCCTATACATAGGTTAAAATTAAATTTTAATTAATTAAAAATAAATAGTTTTAATGAGGTATCTGGGTATTTAGTCTTGTTTAAATTCTTCCAGCATTTCCCTAATTGTTTTTTCAGGATACCCGTAGGCTGTACTACCCTCTCTGGATATCAACATATCTTGCATAACTTCCATATTATGATCCGTTTCAGCGAATTTTTTGGAAAGCTCTTAGAGTCTTAGATGGGTTGGCTCTATTTCGGTTTTTTCATAAAGCAGGTTGTTGGAGGGATTGTGGAGGGGATTTGTGGGGTTTCGGATTTTTGTGATTATTCTAAGGGATGATGTTTCGGCACATTTCAGGTTGTTAATAGTTGGGTTCCTCGCGTTCAACAGTGTGGTTTGGGCATATTCGAGTAATGCTCGACAAATAGACTTGTAAATCTTGCACGCTGTTTTGGTATCAATGCCTCTGTCTTTATATGTGAGTGACCTGAAGGTTTTAGCCCTGGCAATGGTCTTTGACTTTACTGATTTAGTATGGAGCTTGAAGTTTAGTTTACTGTCAACTAGTATCCCTAAGTATTTTACTGTTGGCTGCGGTGTAATGTTTACATTGCACATTGAGACATGCGGGAGGTTGTTATTTAGGCTGTGATTGAAAAGAATGAGTTTTGATTTGGTAGGGTTAGGACGGATTCTCCATTTTCTGAACCAATCTTCTAAGCGGTGTATCATATCCTGCAGTTTAGATGTAGCTTGCAGTATGTTTTTGCCGTGAGCTATCAAAGCAGTATCATCCGCGTACTGAAGGACATAGCATAGATCGTTGGGGTTTTCTAGGATATCATAGCAATATATGTTGTACAGCAGGGGTGATAGAGGTAATCCTTGGGGAGGGAACCCCTTGTTGTGGGGAGAAGGCATCTGAAACTATTTTTATTTTCAAAATCCTGTCTTCTAGAAAACTTTTGATGAGCAATAGTATGGAATTTTAAGTTTAAATAATTTGTATAAAAGCCCAGCATGCCAGACAGTATCAAATGCTTTGTTTATGTCCAGACATAATCCCGCGGTTTTTAGTCTCCTGTGTCTGACTGATCGTATATTGGAGCAGAGAATGGTGAGGGGATGTATGGTGGAGCATTTTTTTCTGAAACCAAATTGGTGCTTGGGGATTTTATGCTTTATCAGCTCTTCAAGTTGGTTGCGAATATTTTTTTCAAATAGTTTTCCCAGTACAGGAAGCAGCGTAATGGGCCGGTAGTTCTTGGGGATCTTACTATCGCTGTTGGGCTTATGGATTACAACAACTTCTCCGGTTTTCCATTCCTTGGGAAAATACCCATGGATGAGGCAGAATTCAAAAATCTTTTTTATATGCAGGTGGATATTTTTGTAGAGTTTTTTTATTATTGACCATGGTACTTTGTCATGACCTGGACATGTGTTCTTTTTTTTGTTCAAACAAAGCTGAAAAGTATTTTTCATCCTGTATTTTACTAGCAGGGTAAGGGTGGTTGGCATTAAAGTTATTGTTTTCTGGGGTGAATGCTTTTTGGAAGTGTTTTTAAAATATCTTTGCTTTTTCTTCGTTAGTGCCGTATTGTTTGTTGTCTACTTCGATAGTGGGTATTTTCTTTTTGCCATGTTTAAACTTGGACAACTTTTTTACTTTTTGATAGAAGTATCTTCCATGTTGTCTTTTAATCTCTGAACAAGCCGTTAGCCATTTGTGTTTTTTATACTGACCAATTAGTTTTTGTACGTTTTTCATCATAGTGTTAATGCTTGTTTTTAAAACTGGGTCGCCGTTTCTTTTATATTTTCTATAGGACTTTCTTTTCTTTTTAATCATGCTTATGATAAATGGTGGAAGTTCATGCCTGTAGAACATTTTTGTAGAAGTTGGAGTGTGCTTGAGAATAGTGTCAGAGAGCTTTTTGTTAAAATTTGTGATGGAGTCTGTATCAACTTCGGTAATTGTTTCTATATATGAGAGCATTTCTTCATTCATTTTTTTGATGTCGCTTTTGTCGTATTTGTATATGACGGTTGGTTTCTCGCCGATTGGTTTTTTATCCATTTCAAAAGAAATTAACATAGCTAGATGATCAGAGCCGGTGTCAGGACAGAGTTCAACTTTGACAAAGTTACTTAAAATGTTTTTCGTGCATAATAATTTATCTGGCGTGGAGTCCGGGTTGTTTGGCATCAAAAATGTTAGAGGTGTCTCAATTCTGGTGTAGTTACTGTTCTCTAAAAACGATTTAAATTGTCTTATTTTGTTTGGAGAGTTATTGAAATCACCTACTACAATTCCGTATTTGAATTGTGCGGCCTAAAAACTGATTGTTCAATATCAGAGTCTGGGTGTATATAAACTAATATAATGTTGAGAAAATCTTCTTGGTATGGTATTTTAATATGCATAGCACCATTAAGAGGGTTATTGATGGTGGGGGGGTTACATTTTTTTGTTTTCAGTTTTGGATTCGCTTGTATAAGGCAACCTCCTTTGATGTTTGTATTTAATATATTTCCATGTTTACATATCGTGTCCCATAGTATGTTTAATTTAAATGATGAATTGGCCATTGTTAGATCCTTCAATTGGTCTGGTTGGGGACTCTGTGCTTGGTTCGTATAGATCTATCATAATAATATATATTCTGTTTGAGAAAAAGTTAGCCGTGGTATCAATATTAAATTGCTCAATGAATCTTTTTTTTAAACGTTGTAATAAATCTTCTCGGTCAATGTATTTTGGTTTGTTTAGCTTTCTGACATAGGTGTTGATAATGCGGTCGTGAATTGTAATGGGGCTATGAATTCTAGAGCTACTCCTTATTTGGTTGTCTATTTCCATTGATTTCTTGTTTAGAGATTTCATTTGAATATTTGGTATTCCCGGGATAGGTTTAGTGGGTCTTTTTGGGCATTTAAAGGACCAGGCTCCATGATCAGTGGCACCACAGCCCTGGCATTTTTCAGGTAGATTGCTTATGCAGGTAGTTGTTTTGTGGCTTTCCCCGCATTTTTGGCATTTAACTGGTGTTGTGCAGTCTTCTGTTTTGTGGTCGAATTTGAGGCACTTACGACATGGAATCGGGGTAGAAGGTGTTGGTTTGCTTGGCATCACTCGGTAGTGGCTACATAGGTAGTATAATCCATCTTTCATGAGTCTCTGGAAGGATTCGGGGCAAGAGGTTATTACCCTTATAAAGGATGTTGCATTGCCAGTGGCTCTTGAGATTATGCGTTTGCAGAATCTATGTTGTATGTTTGTTGCATTTAGTTGGTCACTTATTTGTTCATTTTTAATGGCAGCTTCAACATTTGTTATGACACAGCAGTATGATGCATTTGAAAAGTTTGTAGTGTTTGTTGGTTTTATATTTGGTTGTGTTTCTGTAAAGTTGGTTATTTTATTGTTGGTTTTCAGTTTTTTTAGTGTTTCGATAGTTTTTGTTTTGTCAGAGTTTGTTTGTAGCAGGAATCCTGTTTTTGTTTGTTTGATTATATCTGTGGAATTGGGGTTTTCTTCTTGCCATATTAAAGCTATTTGAAGGCGGTCTATGGTCTCTTTGGTGTTGATGTAGAATAAATTTTTGAATTGTGGTGTTTTGAGGTTATGTGATGTGGAAGCCGAATACACGTTTTGGTTGCTTGTTCCAGAGTTTGGACCGTTGTGTGGTCTTTTATGTTGCTTTGCGGCACTATTAGGCCCGAATCCTAAGAATTCTGGAGATTGTGAAGCACCACGTTTGATACTGCCACTGGGGTCCTTGTTATCGTCACTATCGGGGCCCGGGCGTGGACCACCCGGACTCGCCGGCATTATTGTTTGTTGGATGCACTTATAATATAATATAATATAATATAATATAATATAATATATAATATAATACAATACAATACAATACAATACAATATAATATAATATAATATATAACCAATTTCTTTATATTGGCTTTATAGGTTTAGTATTTTAATAAGCATAAATATGATTAAATTGTTTGGTTTGTTTGGTTTTGTTTTTTGATAAAAAATAAAAATAAAATTGTGATTATAAAATAAGCATTTTATTTCAAAAATTATACATTTTACGGTTATTTTTTTAAATTAAAATTTAAGCGCGATTATATTTTTGTGTGGAAAAAGTATACGCGATTATATTAGTGCGAGGTTAAAGTATACGCGATTTTTATTGTCGCGATAATAGTTTTCGCGGTAAATGTTTTCGCGATAATAATTTTTCGCGGTAATTACTTTTTCGCGGTAAAACCTTTCGCAGTTAAATCATTGTGCGGTAAATGTTTTCGCGGTAAAATTATCGCGGTAAATTTTTCGGCATCTCCTAGATCCTAACGTAACAATATCCAAATTGGTAATATAATATAATTGCATAATGAAAGAATTTATAAAGTTTAAAAATGATACATATTTATTATGTAGGTACTTAAAGGATTAATTTTTATCGCGTCACTTATTAAATTCAATACTAAAAAACTTGCAAGAAACAAAATATTTTTCAATTGTCCACGAAAAATTCATGTGCAGGGCCGTAGCGAAGAAGATAATATCTTATATACTATATACTATACTATACTGCCCTGCTAAGACAAGTTGTCCTATCTGCAAATTAGATATTTTGAGATATGGCCAGTTTTATTGTTTTTGTTTGTACTTTTTGAAAACATGTTTAAATAAATAAAATATACGTGATATCCTTTGAAAAAAAAAATATATTTTTTTTTTCAGAAAAATAAATTGTCATACCAAATGCACTTGTTCTATCTGAGAAAGTTAGTACAAAATGATCTTAAAAGTACAGTCAAATTACTAAGATCTGTAAAGTTAGTCCTAGTCCTGACTTATTCGTCTAGTAAAGACTAGTTAGGACAATTTTATATAGAAAACATTGAAAATTTTCCACATAGGGCAAACATCTTAGGATAATTTTTAGGATTTGGGGTTTAGATAGGACATTTCTTTTTAGAAGGCACATGGGGCTAGTGTAAAGCAATACAATTTCGCTGAAAATTTGGTATGTTGTAGAACTTAGTTCCTGAACAAAACTGGCAGAGTCGCAACCTTAGCCTATGACCAGTTTTGGTACAATAACCGTTTAAGTGCTTTCCTTGCATTTCATGAATTAATTAACTGTATCTCAGAAACAACTAGCATTGGAGAAATGCTGCAAGTTATGCTTTATAGGGGTGTGGATTTCTTAGGTATGATAATCCTATATACAGGGTGTCTAATAATGTGAAATACCCAAAATAGTGCACTTTTTTTGAAGAAGAAGAAGAAGAGAAGTGCGAATTTAACAGTTTTTCTCAAATTATGACCAATTTAAGCAAGATAATTTCGGAAAATAAATAAAAGATACAAATTAAGGCTGTATTCACTAAAAACCAGTAAAAAAGTGCAAAATTTTCGTTTACAAAAACAAAAAGTAAACATAACCTCACTTTCAACCGGACAACATGTAGAAAGGCACGTAACAGTAAAGTTATGGGCAGAAAAAGGAAAAAGCAGAAAGATCCAAACTCGTCGAACCTAATAGACCTATCAAGCTCTAGCATAGAAGAAGATAACCCAAATAAAATCACCACAAAAGCTCAACTACTACGCAGACAATTCTCAATGGAAGAATAAAACAAAATAATATTGGGAGGACCAAATAAAACCAATAATACAAACAAGGACAATAACATTTCCAAAACCAAAGACATATTAACTGAAAACACAGTCATACAGGCTTCAACATCCAAGTCAAATTCTCCAATTAACATACAATCAGATTCCACAACAACAAACAAACAAGACAATACTACCGCTATTTCCGGAGAGGAAGGCACACATAACAAAAATCTCACACAAAATAACCAGCCACAAACTCAGCAAGCAAACATCCACAATACACAAGAGGCAAACGCTCCAAATCACACACAAACAAGTAGGAATGGAACCCAAAGTAATTTCTCAGAAAATGAGAGAATTAATAAACAAAGAATACAAATTTTTGTTCTACATAAACACACAAGAAAAAATAAACAGAATAGAAATGTCAAACATATGGCAAACAGAAGAACCCCTAGGCAGAGATGACCTCAAAGAAACGAAAAAAGGTTTCCTTCTCAGAACAAACTTACCAAAAAGTGAGATAACACAAAAACTCGAAAAGCTTAAAGTGAAGAAACTAATTAGTAACTACATGGAAACAAATCAATCCACAAACATGAACGAAAAAGTAGGACCCAAACATCAAACTTATTCAGCAGTAATTGCCACCGTAGAACACTATATAGAAGATAATGACATTAGTACTTTCCTCAACAATAACAATGTAGAGCATAGATACTGTAAAAGAATTGTCGCAAAAGCAACAAATAAACCAACAGCTTTCATTAGAATAATAACAGGAAACTTCCAAGCTTATGAAAAACTTATTAACGAAGGTGTTTACTGCAAATACAGGCACTACCCTGTGTATCCAAGTACCCCTCCAGAACCGACACCCATTCCATGCAATAAATGCCTATCTTTTTCGCACAAAACGGAACAATGTGAGAACCCCATTTGCTGCCTAAAATGTGGAGGAAACCACAGTACACCAAGATGCACAAGCCAACTCCCTCCAAAATGCAAGGCCTGTGGAGCCGAAGACCATCAGGAATGGTCTTTTAAGTGCACAAAAAGGCCAACAAAACCCATTGAGGGAATCCCAAATGCTACAATTAAATGTTTAAACAAAAAATCCAATAATATACAGGAAGAAACAAAAACAAATTCAAGAATTCACCAAAGTATAACGATACACGATTACATTATTACAAAATACATTAGAAAACTTAATGAACCACAAAACACAAATAGGGAAGAAACAATACTGAACCTGAAAAAGAGATTCATAAAAGAATATAATATAGATACATCAGTTGTATTTAGTGGAAACTATGATTTCATATTTATGTTTGACCTAGACCAACTTGCATCCAACTCTCCCACTGAATCCATAATAGGTACAACACAGAGGTTAATTTAATGAAAATATTATACGCCAACCTTAACAACTACACTAATAAAAGACACCTATTAAACAACTTTATAGAAGAAAAAAACATTGAGTGCACAATGTTTGTAGAAACCAAGACAAAAAAAGGAGATGTTACTGACTACAAAGACTGGAAAACGATAGTAAAGGATGGAGTAATTCTTAACACAAACACAAGAGGAGGCAGTCTTGTACAGGTCCACCCAAAATTTCACATGAAGAGGGAAAATGCACCCATAATAAACAACCCAAAAAATGAAACCACACACTTTAGTATTCCGTTCAAAGAAGAAAAACTGCACCTTCTCCTAGTATACATAATGACAAACTATATACAACAAATATAAAACAAAGAGATCAACGAAAACCTTATATCGGATTTCATCAGAAACTTAACGGAAACTATAGACGAGGGCAGCCCTATCATAAAAAAGAAAGACTACTTACACACACTCCCTCCCTTCATCTTAAGAATGATCAAAAACAAAAGAAAAATGTACAGAGATTATAGAAGAAATAACGACCAAGAACTAAAAAGACAACTAAACAATTACAACAAAGCCGTGCAAAAACTAATTGGGGAATACACAAGAAGTAAATGGATAGAAACCTGCAACGAAATCAACAAAACCAAGGGAAAAAAATACTGGCAAAAAATCAGAAAACTGTCAAAATATAAAACCAAAGATAAAATATCAGAAATTGAGGAGGATGACAAACTAGACGATGACGATAAAGAAAAAGTGTAAATAATCGCGAAACACTTTAACAAAGCCTTTAAAGATGACCCAGATCCCACCTTTGACAACCAACATTTTAACCTCGTTAACCAATGGTACAATAACTTCTTTCAAAATATCTGGAACGAAAATGAAATAAAAATCAAAGAAGAAGAATATTACAAAGTTTTACACGATGGAAAAGACACAGCACCCCGAATAGACAACATAACAAGGAAAATACTTAAAGGACTTGACAAAGATATTCATAACGTTATCATAAAAATTTATAAGTACTGCTTGAATAAATCATACTTCCCACCTGAGTGGAAAAAGGGAATAATAATACCCATTCCCAAACCACACACCGATCACAAACAAGCAAAGAACTATAGACCAGTCACATTAATAACAGTACTATCCAAAAATTTTGAAATGCCAAAACTTTTGAAATGATTATCAAAGACAGACTAGAGAAAACAGCCGAGAAATTTATTCCTCAACACCAATTCGGATTTAGAAAGAACCACTCAACCATACACCCAATAACCATTTTCAGTTCAAACATACAGTGTAGCAGACTCCGAAAAATTAAATCAGCTGCCTATTTCTCGACACAAACAAAGACTTTGATAGTGTTTGGCATAAAGGTCTAATTTTTACCCTTCACAAGATGAAGACACCCATATATTTACTTCGGATCATACATGAATTTCTACATCAACGATCATTACAGATAAGAATAAACAATATTTTTTCACACAACTTCTCACCGCATCAAGGAGTACCGCAAGGCTCACCATTGTTCCCGCTTTTATATAACCTTTACTGTAATGACCTATATAAGGAAGTAAACCTATGTTGCTACATCCTTCAATATGCAGACGATACTGTCACATGAAAACGCTAAACAAACTAATAAAAAGCCTACAAAAAATGGTCGACAGTATTACAGTATAGTTCAACAGATGGAGACTTAAACCTAACCCACTCAAATCTAAATTAATAATATTCAACCACAACTTAAGAGACAACTCACCAACCATCACAATGTTGGGACATACAATTAGTCCGTCACACAGCGCAAAATACCTGGGAATCATAATAGATAACAAACTAAACTTTAACCTACAGACACAGAACATCAAAAAGAAATGCATAGCAAGATGAAAACACTTTCGAAATCTCACATATAAAAATCAAGGTATAAACATTAAAACAGCAACCCACATATACAAAACAATCTGCAGACCCATACTAGAATACTGTCACCCAATATACACCACACTGACAAAGATATCTATGAAAAACATTGAAATAGCAGAAAGTTCAACACTTCGTGCTATTACCAGAATGAGACACCCAAACAACCCACTACACAACCCGAGCAATGAGCTCCTATATGAGACAACCGAAATTGAGCACATCAGCCAGAGACTTAGCAGCCTGACCAAAAAATTCGCCAAGGAGGAAATCAACACTATGATAATGAGCCCCTTGTGTATCAACACCGAATTTGAACCACAATTACGACAAAAAACAATACTAGGAAACATTCAAGAATTAAAAGATTAAATTTAAGTTTATTATTATATTTGATTTTTTTTTTTTTTACAAAGATTTAGTTTTGTATTTTTAAAATAAGTGAAGCTATAAATGTAAACTTTATAACAGGCGGAAGGACCTCGGTCATGAGCCTTTTGGGGGAAAACCAATAAATAAACGATTATTATTATTATAGTGCACTTTTCTCGACGTTTTAAGTCATTTTAGTCGAAATCTGCAAAAAAAATTTCGTCTGTCCGTATGTCTGTATGTACGTAAACACATAACCTTCATTTCTGGATTAGCTAAAGACAAGCGTTTTTTTTATTTTGCATTTTACGTAGGAGAAAATCCAGTTTATTTTTTTTAATAATCAATGTGGGGTGTTAGTCCAAACGGGGTAAAACCCCTATTTTTTGTGATTATCGCAATAACTCAAGAGACTTCAAATTTAGTACGAAAATAAATGTACTTAATACCTAGACTTCTACCAAATATAAAGTTTCTAGCATTCTGCATTCTGCATTTTGAGTGAAAATGAAAGGTCAAACCTATTGTTTGTTTAATTTTTTCATGATAACTTTTAAACACTTTGTCCTAGATACTTACATTTTGATTATTACAAAAAATAATCTGGATCTTCTCCTATATGTAAAATACAAAATAAAAAAAGCCGCTTGTCGATAGCTAATCCAGAAATGGAGGTTGTGCTTACGTACATACTGACATACGGATAGACGAAAAATTTTTTTTGGCAGATTTCGGCTTAAAATGACCTAAAACGTCGAAAAAAGTGAAAAAGCGTAATCAAAAATTTTTATCTGTCATACCCAAATGGGATACTTTTGCACTATTTGGGTATTCCACATTATTAGACACCCTGTATATAGGATTATCATACATAAGAAATTCACACCCCTACAAAGCATAACTTGCAACATTTTCTTTTTCTTCAATAGCATTTTATATATATACAGTCTCATTGACCCTGCCGCTTACTGTTTGTAATAATAATAATAATAATAATAATGCTAGTTGTTTCCAAGATACAGTCAATTAATTCATAAAATGCAAGGAAAGTACTTAAATGGTTATTGCACCAAAACTGGTCATAGGCTAAGGTTGCGACTCTGCCAGTTTTGTTCAGGAACTAAGTTCTACAACATACTAAATTTTCAGAGAAATCCGCGGAAAGACATTTTCCTCACTAAATGTGAATTTATTTACTTATTTATTTATTTATACTTGTTACAGGGAGCTTTGAAAAAAGTAGTTTATACCTCAAAGTGTTCAATTCTACATAAAATTTTAAAATCGATAAACAAAATACTTGCAACTTCTACCTTTTATCAAATTTAAAGATAGGTGGAGGAAGGCTCCCCCCATCCCCCCCTATAGGTACAAATAAGTGTTTTTTCACGTCGACAAACAGCATTAGAGATTTCTCTAATTCTTCAATTTCTGGTGGTGGTGAGTCAAATCAACATTTGTTACGTAACATTTTTAATAATAATAATATAATAATCCTTTATTCCAGCCCAGAGGGCCATATACAAAAAATACAAAAAAAAAAAAAATACAAAACATACAAAATATCTACAAGAAAATTAATAATTAGCCAATATACAAAAGTTCAAAAGAGCTACCGTCCCCCCATTAAAACTCTACTCCAGGTATGCCATAGATTGGAACGCCATAGAATGTCACTCCTTAGCAGAGCCACAATAAAGAGGTTGGAAGATTTATACAGCCGATCGCGGAACCCAAAAGCCCGAAATCTACGAATAGCTAGGAAGCCATTAACACGAGCCGTAGCAAACATTTCACTAGCACTAGAAAATCTCGGTATGTTATTTAAGAGTCTAAACGCATTATTATAGCACACGCGCAGCTTATTCCACCATCCCAGTGTATAATTACACCAAAGTTCGGACATGTAGATCCCTGAGCAATATGTTTGAAATAACAGTTTTTTAATGTCAGAGTTACACTTGGAGAAACGACGGGTTAACATATTAGCACGGACGCAGAGGGCTTTGTACTGTCTCTGAATGTCGAGATTATCGGAGAGATCACAGGTTAGAATATGCCCTAAGTATTTGAATTGCGACACTATACTTATAAGACTACCGTTGAGTTTGATCGGGGGCACCACTAAGTCTTTATAATTAGAAGGTCTGAACACCATGGCACAGGTTTTGTTGACATTATATACAAGGTGGTGCTCTACAGCGAAATCTTCACATATCCTAATGAGTTTATACAGTCCCTCAAGGAAAGGGCACAGCAGAACCATATCATCCGCATAGCTAAGGCAGTTAATTAGCACTCCATTGATATAGCACCCAACACCGGAGAGTTTTAGACGAAGGTGAAGACTGTCGATGTAGGCATTAAATACATCAGGTGAAAGAAGGCTACCCTGACGCACACCATTTCTGATATAGAACGGTGGAGATAAACTGGAACCCCATCTGGCAACTCCGACTACGTTATTGTTCCAATGCGACAAAAGCCGCAACCAGAGAGAAGGCGCTCCTCGCTCCTTAAGAATCTTCATGAGGGTTGGATGATGTACTCGGTCGAAAGCCTTACTGAGGTCAAGGAATAGAGCATATACAGGAGTTTTCAGGTTGACATAGTATCTAATAGTTTCCTTGAGTACAAAAACAGCTTCGGAGGTTCCTAAACGCTTCTTAAAACCAAACTGGTTAGGTTCCGTCGAGAGAAAGGGGCTGAGCACATTAAGCATTATGATTTCAAGAACTTTAGACATAGCCGTAGAATGAGCAATAGGCCTATAGTTGGACGATGCAGACACGTCTCCAGTCTTATTCTTAAGAACAGGTACAAATATGGTTTTAGTTAGGTCGTTCGATATAAAACCATGACGTAACATTGTTGTAAAACAAATGCTAAGAAGAACGGAGACTTTTACCAGAATATATCAGGTGTTCAGGGCAAATTCCATCCCAGCCAGCAGATTTGCTACGCTTAAGGGATTTGATTGCATTTCCAACTTCCAGAGCAGATATTATAGGACACTCATCAGCGAGTAGATTAAATTCATCAGGTACATTATTAGAGGGATATAAATTGCCAGAATTTTCAAAGTTGGTACCCCAGAGCTGGGCTATGTCACTTTCTCCTGAGATCCCATCGATAGTAGTGGCTATCGTAGACTTTTTCACAGCCATAGACGAGGTAGATTTCCAGAATGAAACAAAGTCTTTGTTACGGAATTTGGTAGCCAATGCATTGGCACGTAGCTGTTCCTCACGATTTCTGGTATTTCTGAGCGTAGTCTTAAATATAGACTTAAGGACACGCCGCTCCTCATTAATTGGACCATCAGGAGGACGTCCAGCAGCAACCCACTCCAAAAATGCAATATGCGCAGACCGGTATACATTAGAAACCTCTTCAGACCAGCCAGGTACCGGATTACGCCTCTTTATACTCTTCGTTTTAAAAGTAGCTGCTATTGCACATTTAAGGTTCGATATTATATCAGAGTAAAATTTCGCTATTTCCTCTCTATGAGAGTAGTCATTACATCTAATATTGCTGCAATGAATAGACGAAGGAAGAAGTATTTTAGTCATAAATTCGTTAGTATTGTTACCGTATAGATCAGCAAGCTCTTCGCAGTTCTTTGTCCAGTTTAGAGAATTCCCAGAACTAACAGTAGTTACAGCCAAGGAAGGCAGATTATCTATCTTAAGTGTCATAGATAGAGGAAAGTGATCAGATGGATTAGTATCGTAGATTACTTTTGTTTCCAAAACATTGCTAATTAAGGAATGCGAGACAATACAATGATCCAACCAGGAGGTTGTGTGATGGGCGTCGCTAATAAAAGTAAAACTGTTGGCGTTAAGTACAGATGTGTCATATATAGATAAGTTCGAGTCGTCACAAAATTGAATTAATTCAATATAAAAGTTGGTTGAGGGATCTGCGTTGAAGTCGCCTAATAATATGACATCAGAAGGGTTAACTTCATCAACAATAGCCGCAAAGTTACCCAGTAGATCTACAAAAACTGGCACATTTTCTTCAGCATATACCGGCATATATATTGTACAGAGCAGAATGCACCTCCCATTGACATTTAGGGTCACTCCAGCTAGGCGATTATTATTGCAGATGATAGGTTTAACACAGCAAGCAATCTTCTTATTCCATAAGATACCAAGACCACCATAAGGCCTTCCACGAATAATACCCGCACTAGTATCCATAGCCGACACACCGGTAAAAAGAAAGTTAGGATGAACAGAACCTAGCATAGTCAGGTCCTCCGGAGTCAGCCAGGTTTCTTGGAGACAGCAGATATCATGACTATTGCATAAAGCATTAACGGTATTCAAGGAGGTTTTAACATTCTTACAGTTATAAGAGACCAGCTTTAGCTTTTTCATTGCCTTGTTTGAAATAGGTTTTCCCACTCTCTGACAACAGCTTCCTGTGGCCAAATATCAGGGTTAAAAGCTAAATCAAAAGAACTGTAAGGTATTCCGATTTTAAATGAGTTGAACTCACCAGTTCTGGTACGAAGGCTTATAATTAGGCAATTTTCTATGCCACACTGATTCAGGTGTGATTTTAAACTTTCAGCAGTTATAGATATATCGATTCTAGAAGCGAACAGGTATTTAAATTTAGTTAAAGCAGGCAGAGAATTATTTCCGGAACCCAAAATTGTTCTTTTATTAGAAGGGTTTTGATTAGAATGTTTATTACCAGCTTGACTAAATGCAGAATTAATATTTTTATTAGTAACCGCCTTAGGCTCTATGGAATTACTATCTTCTTGCCTTTTGGATTTTCCATTCAAGAGTACACTAGGAGTAGGAGATACCTTAGTAGTGGTTCCGGTTTGTTTGTTGGTTTCGGACGTGTTACTAACACTGTTTGAACGATTAATGCGTTGATTGTTAGGGAGTTCAGGCGTTGAATAAATTCTCAATCTTTGAGAGCTAGATTGAGAAGCTTTAAGAAGTTTAACTTCTTCCTTTATTGCAGAAAATTCGTTGAAGTTTCCAAGCTTAATTCTTTCTAGCTCAAATCGTAAGGTAGTAACTGTTTTTAGAAGCGAAGATACGTCGATATAGTCAAAAGTGACCGGAGGCAGAGAAGAAAGATTAACAGCGGCAAATTTCGGCAGCTTTGCAGGGTCAGTTTCACGCAAAGTTTTAATTATATCGGTAAGTAAGCGTTTTTTGCGACCTTCTCCCTTTCTAGAGGCAGGACCATTAAACGTACAATGGGCTGCAAGAACTTCTTTAGCCTCTTCAATAACAGCTTCGAGAAAGTGTTATCACAGAGTTGTACCAATAAGACTTCATCCAGAGTGTTATATTTTTGTTGAAGAAAGCATAAGACCTCGTTAATAACAAAACCACAACTACATGCCATAATTAGCGTGAAAATATAGTCATTTAGAGAAAAAAAAAAAAAAATTAAAAGTTGTAGAAAACCGTATAAAAAAGTAAGTCCGGCAACACCGCTTAAAAATTTCGACTGGACACTGTTATCAGCTCGACTTCAGAAATCAAAACAAACGAAATAAACTCGCGATTTAACAGAACTAAGTATACAAAGGTGTTCACTGGTGTCTAAAAAGAATGTTTATACACAGAAAGAAGTATAAAAGAGTATATAACAGGTAATTTATAACTATTTTCGGTCATTAAGAACCAGCACTGTTGCCGTTTGTATAAAACTTTCTAGACCACCTCCCTTCCCCTGGTACAAACTATCAAATTTTCTGTGACCCTCTCCCCCCTAGGCGCATAATATATGGACAGCCCCTTAAACTAATGACTATGATTGCATAACCCTGTATTGCTGGGATAACCCTACAGTTAATCAAATCTAGTTATAATAAGTAGAAATGTTTTCAACTTACCATACAAAGCTGGGAAAACAGTTCCTTTAATATTTGTAATTCCATGATCAATTTCTACCCCATTGATAAAAAATTTAAGCTGTATATGATCAAATGCAACACCTACAGTATCACCTTCTTGAATACTTTGTATTTCACCACTTGTCCCATTTGATAAATTAATTTTGTACAATTCCTGTTTATTATGTCTTAAAATATGATTACTACCTAATGACCATGAATACTCATCCATACCACCCTGAGTTAAACTTAAATCTGTTTGGCGGGTGGCTAACCCCACAGACCAGGCTCCACTTTGTTGTATTTTAACCTCAAAATAGGCCTTTGATTGTGCTAAGGGTGCATTTCCTAGAACAGCCCCTGCTCCACATACTCTTTGTCCACCTTTAACAACTACAACTTCATATCCTAGAAACCAAAACATATCCCATAAACAAAAACTAACAGAAAAATTAGGTTTAAAGTACATACCCATAAATGCGGTATCTAAATGAATCGGGTTTTGTCTAGGAATCTGTGGAGAATTTGATTTAAAATTAAAACCATCTAAACAACCCCTTAAACAACAAAATACTGAAACTGAAGACATTTTTGGAATGTTAACCTAACCTATATAAACTTTATTATTTTTTCATAATGATCATTTTCCATAATTAGTTTTGAAAGTTTATGATACGTCACACCCACATAGATAGAGAATATACATATAGAGGAAATAAACGTTTGCGCAGGGTTCTGCGCTGCGTAATAACAATAGATAGAAAATTGACATCTAAACGGAAAAAATGGCGGTTCTACGTTGCCAACAATATTTCAACCGTATAATTTTTAATTATAAAAACCAATAAAAGTCCAATATTTTGCTACAAATTTGAATAAGAACACTCAGATAGCATAAATTTACATTCAAACCGTTTAAGGGCCACTTGCACCAACTTTTGGTCTGGGATTATCTTAACTAAACCAAGTTTAAGTTAAAAATACTGCGTTCTGATTGGTCGGCCGTCAACTTAATCCAAGTTTAAAGTTAAACCATCGTTGGTGCAAGTGACCCTAAATTCAAGAAAACGTAAATGTACATGGGTAGGAGCTCCGACAACGCTGCACTCTGTCATTTTGTTATGAACAGTCGTAGGCGAATTTCCAGTGCTCGCATAGGCACCGCGTCGATTCTATCGTTGACGCGAGGTTTTAAATATTTACATTTTTATTTTCTTCGAAAAACACCGATATATTTACATATTTATAGTTAATATCAACGAACTAATAACTCTTCTTTCTAGAATACGCATACCGTTAAAATAAAGTATCGCCAACATCTCGGTTTGTTTGTAAATAAATAGTATGTATATTCAGGCCTGAACAATAACAGTTACCAGTAACTGGTATTGTTGTCTCTGTTAGAACCAAGATGTGCGAGTAAGACCGACGAATGTTTATGTTGCCGACGTTTTTGTCAGGTTTTACGATTGAAATGCCTATTCTAGAGAGAAGAGTTATTAGTTCGTTGGTTAATATGTATATTCAATATTTTTGTGTGTAACAAATTAGTCGTCAAATGTTTCGATTTAGGGCCACTTGCACCAATGCTGGTTTAACTTTAAACTTGGATTAAATTGACGGCTCACCAATCAGAACTCAGCCTTTTTAACTTAAACTCGGTTTAGCTGAGTTAATCCCGTACGAAAATTTGGTGCAAGTGGCCCTTAGTGACCTTTATAAAAATTTCCCTCATAATTCGGCAAAATTATTCCGTAAGCCTATGTTTCTGTGTTTATTTTCAACGTTTATGAGTCATAACTGAATTTATTCAGATTAATGGTTATGAAATCGAATAATTTGTGATATTTTGTTTCTGGGTGGCTATTCTCATTTCGGTGAGTTTTATTCACGCGTGAATGCCAACTTCACATTAGTTCTTCTGATGATTTGATTGGCGTAGACCATGTAGCTCCACCCATATTCATCAGGCGGAAAAAATCCGCTCGAAACCAGAATAGACCCCCTGGCGTGGTTTTTGGTATTTGCGTGTATTTTTAGTTTTATTTTGTTTATAGTGTTAAAATTTTTAACTTAATATTGACTTGTTTTGTAAAGACTTGTAAAAATGTGAAAAACCTTTCTGAGGTTTTGTTTTTGTCTACAAATGTTGACGTTTAAAAGGTAAAAATGGACTAAATTTTACACAAGCGCCTAAATGCAGCTCTCTATGCAGGAGTTTGTTTCGGTTTTTTCTTGGTTTGGACTTTTTTTTTGTAAAAAAATGTTTTTTATTTAAAATAACATATTGAAAAACGGTCAGCGCATGCGCGTGCGCATGCGCAGTTTATCAAAACGTTGCATAAAGAGCTGCACATAGGCGCTCCTAAATTTTACACACCTAATGTATTTTTGTCTTTAGGGGCTGTTCAAATATTACGTAACGCGCCTAGGAGTGAGGGGGGGTCAGATAAATTGTTACAGTTTGTGACAGGGGGGAGGTACGTATATGCATATTTAAATAATATTGTAATCAGTAAAAAAACTGTTGAGATTGATATTAAAAAAAAATCTTACGGCCCTGTTCTTGCGTGATCTTGCCAATGAATCATCGGCGATGATACATTTTCGCGCGGAATGTGTACTCACAGAACACCAATGTGTGTACTATTTTGTGTACCTGTACATAAACAATATACGTGTTATATGTGACACTCAGTTTAAAAAGAGATACCTAGTATTTTTTCCCTGTGTGATATTGATTATGAATATTTTTTTAAAGTTTGAGTGATTTTTTCGTGTAATTTTTTTTTAAGGTTATGTTATACTATATTTTAGGTTCATGTTTGTTTTGTCGAGAAAAACGAATCAATAGTAAGAATACAGTTAAATTTATTGCGAAACAAAAAATTTATATTGTTACGCATTACACAGGGGGGGAGGGGTTTTGGTAAATGTGACAGTTTGTTACACAGGGGGGAGGGGGGTCAATTTTTTGAAAAATTGCGTTACGTAATACATGGTCAGCCCCTTATCTAATACCCACTATAGCTTCTCTACCTATGTGGTCACACCATTATTTGTACGATCAAACGAACTTCAGGAAGTTCGCTTGTAATTACTTTATTTAACTCGTAGTATCGCTTATAGATGCTAGAGGGCAGCACAAAACTCCCAAAGAAACTGAATAAATACCTACTTTACCGGCCCTATATCCATTTCATAACGTTTAAAATATATATATTTTCTTTGGTTTAAAGCACAGTAAACAAAAACAATAAGGGAGACAAAATTTACTTTATGAACTGTATGTATTAAATTTTTTGGGTAGGGAGGGAAACCCAGTCAACACAAATACATGGCAGGAACATAGCAGGTACATAACCACTGTTCTATGTGATGTTGCAGACATGTAATTTTTATAGTCCATGTATAGTCCTTGGACTTTAACAATTCCGCCTCAAGTTATGTATCAGCTACATAACATGCTACATATCAGATACATACTAGGTACATAACAATAAAAGTAGGCGTTTCCGAATTTTGCTTGTTATGGAGTGCATCATAGATTTAGACATGGTGAACATTTTTACGTCTTTTTGATAAACCTAATAATTAAAGTATATAAATATCTTTATATGTAGCATCCATCAGGCAAAATTCTTATACGATGTGCATTTTTACTGTGAAAGCAAACTTTCTACCAGGCTTAAAAATCATGGGCCACATAAAAAGCCAATTTTTAGAAAAAAAAAATAGCAAATAATCATTTAAAAAAAATATATATATTTTAATTTTTTGTCTAAAATTATCTAAAATCAGTTTAGTTGTCTAAAAATACATGCGTTTCTACTACTTAAGGGTAAAACTTTTATTATTAACAACAATTTTAAGAATATTAGTGATTCTAACCTATAAAAATTAAAATAATATAGACGCCATATTTAGTATTGAATTCATAACATTTTATGTATCGTGTATGTTCTCGTACCATGTATATGATACATAACATGCAATATTGCATGTTATGTATCATACATAGGTATGTTACATCTTATGTAATATGGCACATGTAACGTAAAAAATCTTTCTGTTATAGGGCATGTTATGTAGCATACATATGTATGTTATGTCTCATGTAATATGGCACATGTTACCTAAAAAATCTTTCTTTACCATGTTGCATCCATATATGTGCGGACTGGGAAGTAATCTATTCGAAGAATGCGCTTCATATAATTACGATCGAACATCCTGAAGTTCGTTTGATGGTACAATTATATTTCAGCGCATTCTTCTCTAGACTACTTTATTTAACTCGTAGACTTTAGAGAAAAAGTATTGTTTTTGTTACAATCACCAGCTGGCGACAGTCACCTAGAATGACTGTCCAAGAAAAGTTGGTTTTAGTAAATTGTTTTTTGTTTGACGAATGTAAATTTTAATACTAACATTACATGGTTATTTTTGAACATATGCTTGAAATTATAAGTATATCTATATATAAATATAAATTTCCATAATCATAATTTATGATTTAGACATTTTTGACCAAAAAAACTAAAAATAGGCATAATTTATAACTCTTTTTCAATTTTTTTTTTTAGTAAGCAACTTCAACTCTGATTTAAAACAGCCTTTGCCAAACTGTTTTGTTTTAGGAGTGGTCTATTACAAAATTTAAAAAATGTATTGGACCCTGCTGTCCATCCTGCAGCTCTGCGAATAATCTCAACTGACACATCTGCTCTAAACGCTGCTGAAGTTGCGGAGTGTCTGGTTGAGTAAGCTGAATATACTGTTGTATCAATAACTGCTTTTGTCAATGTTTCCTTTATCCACCTCGATAGAGTCTGACTTGAAGCCCTGTTGTATGGTGGTCTGGTAGTGATGAACAGATATTCTTGGGAGTCTGTTCGAAGATCACAAGATTTCTCTATGTAATAGTTTAAGGCTGTTGCCACACAAAGTTCAAGGTCCTCTGCGTAAAAGCGGATTATATTATTATTATTATTATTATTATTTATTATCATAACTACCATGTATATATATATTATATATAAAAAACCTTTAACTTAAGCTCACAACACTCGCCCCACTCAAACTGTAGCCATACTCCGATCGCAACCAATCTCAAGCTTGAAACGTGGCTAGCCACGTTTCAAATTTAAATGTAGTTAAAAATCAAAAACAGAAGGAGACCAGCCAAACCTTAAGTAGCAATCAAAGTATGAATAAAATCAAAGTGTGGCGAATGTGTAAAAACTCAACTTAAATGTATTTAGTATGCCAAGTTTCAACTAGAAACCTAGGGCAAACTCTATAATATTTAATTTTCCAATACTCTTCGCAATATATGAGCAGTACCCAACACAGTTGTCTTTTGGATTGACGAATGATTCAAATTTCCTGGAATTTCCTTTAGATACTTTTCTAAAGCATGTGAGGTAGTTCCCAAAGCACCCATAATTATAGGAACTATTCTTATTATTATTATTATTATTATTATTATTATTATTATTATTATTATTCGAACTCAGTGAGCGGCAACTAAGCCGATGATCGCTGGTGTTTATCTTAAATATAAATTTATATTAATATATGTAAAAAAAAGATTTAAATAATAGAACGAAGAATAAATATCACATACTATCACAGTTAAGATTTTAACTAAATTAAAACTAAAAGTACTAGCTAGGGTAATGGACCCATTGTTCCCTTAACAGTCCTAATTCTCTGTCCAGTCTGTTGTTGAAGGAACGAAATTACCTCTGGAATGGTAGCTTTATACATATCAATTTTATTATTTGTACAATATTCCCACTATTTTCTATATCCAGTATTATATTCCCAGTCAACACAAATACATGGCAGGAACATAGCAGGTACATAACCACTGTTCTATGTGATGTTGCAGACATGTAATTTTTATAGTCCATGTATAGTCCTTGGACTTTAACAATTCCGCCTCAAGTTATGTATCAGCTACATAACATGCTACATATCAGATACATACTAGGTACATAACAATAAAAGTAGGCGTTTCCGAATTTTTCTTGTTATGGAGTGCATCATAGATTTAGACATGGTGAACATTTTTACGTCTTTTTGATAAACCTAATAATTAAAGTATATAAATATCTTTATATGTAGCATCCATCAGGCAAAATTCTTATACGATGTGCATTTTTACTGTGAAAGCAAACTTTCTACCAGGCTTAAAAATCATGGGCCACATAAAAAGCCAATTTTTAGAGAAAAAATATCAAATAATCATTTTAAAAAATATATATATTTTAATTTTTTGTCTAAAATTATCTAAAATCGGTTTAGTTGTCTAAAAATACATGCGTTTCTACTACTTAAGGGTAAAACTTTCATTATTAACAACAATTTTAAGAATATTAACCTATAAAAATTAAAATAATATAGACGCCATATTTAGTATTGAATTCATAACATTTTATGTATCGTGTATGTTCTCGTACCATATATATGATACATAACATGCAATATTGCATGTTATGTATCATACATATGTATGTTACATCTTATGTAATATGGCACATGTAACGTAAAAAATCTTTCTGTTATAGGGCATGTTATGTAGCATACATATGTATGTTATGTCTCATGTAATATGGCACATGTTACCTAAAAAATCTTTCTTTACCATGTTGCATCCATATATGTGCGGACTGGGTTATTGTCTAGTCGACTGCGACAATTACTCCAGAACGACGTTTAAGGAGCTTTCAGGTAGTTGTTGCCTCCTAAATGCTTCCCGGATAATTTCGTCGCAGCCAGGATAAGTTTATCTGCTAACGGGTGACTCTCTCTAAAAGGGGATGTTAGTAGTTTTTTATGGGGACCAAAAAACATAGGCTCTTCTATGGAGAGTTTGGAAAAAAGAGGGAACCAGGCCTCTGAAGGCCAATACCCAGTCCGCACATATATGGATGCAACATGGTAAAGAAAGATTTTTTAGGTAACATGTGCCATATTACATGAGACATAACATACATATGTATGCTACATAACATGCCCTATAACAGAAAGATTTTTTACGTTACATGTGCCATATTACTTAAGATGTAACATACATATGTATGATACATAACATGCAATATTGCATGTTATGTATCATATATATGGTACGAGAACATACACGATACATAAAATGTTATGAATTCAATACTAAATATGGCGTCTATATTATTTTAATTTTTATAGGTTAGAATCACTAATATTCTTAAAATTGTTGTTAATAATAAAAGTTTTACCCTTAAGTAGTAGAAACGCATGTATTTTTAGACATCTAAACCGATTTTAGATAATTTTAGACAAAAAATTAAAATATATATATTTTTTTTTAAATGATTATTTGCTATTTTTTTCTCTAAAAATTGGCTTTTTATGTGGCCCATGATTTTTAAGCCTGGTAGAAAGTTTGCTTTCACAGTAAAAATGCACATCGTATAAGAATTTTGCCTGATGGATGCTACATATAAAGATATTTATATACTTAAATTATTAGGTTTATCAAAAAGACGTAAAAATGTTCACCATGTCTAAATCTATGATGCACTCCATAACAAGTAAAATTCGGAAACGCCTAATTTTATTGTTATGTACCTAGTATGTATCTGATATATAGCATGTTATGTAGCTGATACATAACTTGAGGCGGAATTGTTAAAGTCCAAGGACTATACATGGACTATAAAAATTACATGTCTGCAACATCACATAGAACAGTGGTTATGTATCTGCTATGTTCCTGCCATGTATTTGTGTTGACTGGGTAGGGACTATTCCTTCCGCTTTATCCTCTATGATTTTCTTTAGAACTCTTAAAATCAGTGAGAATTGGGGGAAGGCGTAGAAAAAATATGGTATCCAAACTGATGTATATGCGTCTACTGACATTCAGGCCTATTCACATGTACCATTGAGATTGAAATGTGTGGCAATATTGACGAAAATTGCAAGGTCATTTACGTCAACTGTATTAAAATTGCATGGTATTGTAATTTTTGTCAATATTGAATAGATTTCAATGGTACATGTGAATAGGCCTGATTGAACCGGGGTCATTCACCCATTAGAAGTATTTTTTACATTTGAAATTAATACTGGACGCAAAAAGATCTATTTGTGGTTGACCAAATCTATTTGCTATGTTGTGAAAAATTTTATTACTAATTTCCCACTCGGTATCAACTGATAATATGCGAGAACTCTTATCAGCCAAGTTCTTGCTTGTGGGTATATAAGAAGCATGTACCCACATGTTCTTGCTTTCACACAAACTCCAAATGTACCGAGCGAGAGAATACAAATCGAAATGTCTAGTGCTACGCTTTTCTTCTATACTCCACCAACCATGGGTAGTAAGGCCCTCGAAATGCGCCCCCCACCCTGTTTTGGATGCGTCAGTGTAAATTTCGTAATCGAACCTATCTTGTAAAATATGATTTTTGGTTTTAAGAATATTTTTTGACCACCAAGATAAGTCTGTGTCAATTTTTCCATGGTTTAAACACATTTTCTTGTCATAGTTTTGGTTGGATTTTTTAAGGGCCAAAACTTTTTGCCTTACTAAATCTTTAATATATTGTTGTATTCCTTGATCAACACAACATAAAAAAAGGTTAATTTACTTCTGACACCAGGGCAACCTTTTATTAAGAGGTTCCGAAACTTATTTTATAACTTCACAGTTATTTTGTATTTATAGTCACAGTTTCTTCACTATAAGGTTTAAATGTTCTAGATGTTCTTGATTTAGACACTTGTTTATTATTTATAATGATATTTATTTAATACTTATAAGATTATAACTTTGAGATAGTTTTGAGATAACTCTAATTTAAGATACGTGCGATCTAACTCAGGTCTAATACAGCTCTGAGGGTAATCTAGGCGGAGCTCTATTTATATTAAATGAATACTGCTTAAGTCAGCAAAATAAGATAGACAAAGAGGCCATTGTTCTAGGGGGCGCCAACACCTCGGGGCTGTTATAGATTTTTGTTGAGCTTTTGAAAAAAGTGAGAACAAAAATCTCAAAAATGTTAAAATATAAAATTAACTTAAGATATTTGATTTTAAGATAACTTAAGATACTTAATTTAAAAATTTGAGATATTTAAGATATATAAGATATTTGAACTTAAAACTAAAATATTTGATTAAATTAATGTAAATATATAAAATTATTAAAATAGTATAAAGTATAAGTAAAGTATAAAATAATATATTTCAGTTTTGATTTATTTTCTTTTTCTTCTGAAGTCGACTGGAACGTCTAACTGAAGAAGTGGAATCTTGGGGCTCATCGTTCTGGGTTTTAGTTGTATACTCTAACGGAATGGGGTAGTTCAATCGTTGAATTTCTGCGTCATAATGGATTAATGTTGGATGCTGAATGGGCTCTTTATGACATTGGTTGTAGATTTGTACGCATGGGCCACATGAAGAAGTTTTTCTTAAACATTTTCCTATAATGTTTGTGAATCCAAATTGTTTTAGAAGTTTGTATAAAATATATAATATTGCCAAGCCAGTGATTATTGAAAGGGTTGAAGTATACCAAAATGTTTGTTTGACAATAAAAGGTTTATTGAGTTGTTCTTGAAGTTGCTCATCAAACTGGTTAAGTTTTTGTTGGGCATATTTTAATTCATGAAGATCCAAATTATTTAATTTTATTGGATCCAAATGGATTTCGTTGAGTGTAAGATTTTTTCTTAATTTTCGGCAGCAGTCATCTTCAGTTATATCTGTGAGTGGGATTTCGTTGGTTAGATTATATGTTTCCATAACCATTTGTGTTTGTAAGGAAACTTGATTTGTGAATGCTTTACAATTCGATTTTAAATTTAAATGTCCTGCGTTTTTTATGACTTCTTGAATGCTGTCATCTTTGTCACAAAGAATTGATAATTGGGTTGGTTTGGAAGTTACATAGAACCATTGATTTTGTTGCAACTGGTGCCAAATTTCCATTTCTGCTACAAGATTTCTTGTTTGACAAGTTTTTGGGATTTTGATTGTTGTTTTCATAAGGAGTTGAACTTCACATTCGTCTGCTGTAGTTTTCTTTAAAGTTGGTAGATTTTTGCATATCCATTTTGAAGGAATGTATTGAGTGCATCGTTCAAGATTTTCGATCATAATATAAAATGTCCGAGAAGAGGATAAAAGGATATAAGGTTTAGAAGGCTCAATATATGAGAATAAGGAAGCATCGTCTTTATGTGGGTTTGGAAGAGAGAATATTTGATACAAATCATATTCATTTGCTAAAACAACTGGTATTTCAAAAGATATTACCAATAATTTACTTTTTATAAATGATCTTAATGTTATTATTTTATAATAATGATAAATATTTTCTAAAGATAATGGAATAGGTAATGTATATTTTGTAGATATTTTTTGTAACTCTCGATATAATGTTTCTGGTGATAAAATTCTATAGTTTATAATGCCATTTTGAATTAACGAAACGTCATTAACATAGTTTTCTAAAAGAGTTTGAATTTCGTCAGTCATTTCAATAAATAAGATTAAATGATTAGATATTTCAATTTCAAAATCCAACTGTTGTTTAAAGTCTTGTACTTCTTTAGTAAATTTATTAAATTTTTCAAGATTATTATTTAAAGTTAAAATATTTTCATTCATGCGTATAACTGAATTATTAAAATTAGATATTGTTTGAGATATTATTGAAACTTGCTGTTGCATTAAAACTTCAGTTTGTTTTTGATTATTTATAATTTGATTAATAGAGTCCGTATAAAATTGAGCATCATCAGCATCTGGTGTGCCAAAAAGCCATTTAAATGCGTCACCGACTACATTTAAGATACCACGTTTTCTGCGTGTAAGAACATTAAGTTCATGAGAGATTATTTTATAAGATTCTTTAATAGATAAAAATTTAGTATTTATATATCTTAATTGATTTTTACAGTCTAAATTTATGCGATCGGCTTGTTCCAAATTGCATAGATCTAGTGATAAGGTATAATAGTTATAAATTTGGTTTATTTGATAATCAATGTGAGAAAGATTATAATAAGTTAAAAGTGCGAAGTTGTCATTTGATATATGCGTTTTACCAAGATTATGGTATAATAGACCAGCCGTTGTTTGTAATGGAATAATTTCATATTTATTGCTGAGACGTGCTAGGCCTTGATTCGGTAAAGTCAGAAGGAAAATTACTAGGAATACTACGAAGGTCAATTTCTGATTCTGATTCAACATTTTCATTGTTTTCTTCAATGTTATTGTCTGAAACAATATACGGTTTTAATTTATTGAAATGATGCGTTTTAAGTTTATTATTTATAGATAGAGTCGCAGTATTATTATCATGTACTTGTACTATCTTATAGGGACCTTTATAATTCGGAGTAAGCTTTTTCTTTTTAATTTTAGATAAGCTGTCGTATAATAATACTAACTGATCTGCGTAGAATTTATATTCTCTATTATGAGATTTATCGAAGTAATTTTTTGAACTTTGTTTTGCTTTTATTTGATTATCTCTTGCAGTTTCTCGTAAAATTCTTAATTTATTAGTTATATCATTAGCTAGATCTGAATAATTAGGTTTAAATTTTGGAGAATTTATATGGCTAGGAATTCTTGCACGTTGTCCAAAGACTAATTCGTATGGGGTTTTTTGAGTGGACTTATGTATACTTGAGTTATAACTGAAAATTGCTAAATTTAAAAATTCGTCCCAATTGTTTTGGTCTTTATTAACATAGCATTTAAAATATTCTTTTAATGTTAAATGGGTACGTTCTAGTGCTCCATTACTTTCAGGATGATAAGGAGTTGTAAACTTATGTTTTATTGTTAAAAGTTTATTAAGTTCCTTTATAATATTTGAGGTAAATTCGCGACCTTGATCTGATAAGAGTACATTAGGAAAACCGAATTGTGAACAATATTTTATTAAATATATAGCAATAGTTGTTGCTTCATGATTTTGCATAGCAAATGCTTGGATGAATTTAGTTAAATCGTCTTGAATTGTTAGAATAAATCTGTTATTATTTTGAGTTTCTGGTAAAGGACCGATTACATCCATTACAATTTTTTCATTAAATTTAGAAGCTGTGGTAGTTATTAACATGGGGCTTTTATTATGTTTAAAGTCTGTTTTAGATTTTTGACATGTTTGACAATTTTTAATATAGTCTTTAATTTCTTTTTTCATATTATCCCAAAAATAATATTGTTTAATTTTTTCATAGGTTCGTTCAAAACCTTGATGACCTGCAGATGGTAAATCGTGATTTTCTTGTAGAATAATTTTAATTAGATCTGGGTCTGTTAAAGTAATACGTTCATCGGAAAGTATTTCATACTTAAAGTCCCTAAATAGAAAATATAATAAAGTATAAAATGTATCTTGTTTAATAATATCATTATTTTCTGAAATATCTGGTATAGTAAAATATTTAGTTTCATTATGTTGCAATAAAAGTCTAAGATTATAAAGTGTGTCAAATAGAATTTCATAAAGTGCGGATTCATCTATAAATTCCTTAATAAAAGCTAAATAAAGAGATTGTTGAGGTAATCGTTTTAAATTTATTTCTTTTATTTTCGCATTAAGAATAGTTAAATTGTGTTTGTAAATATAATCAATGTATTTATTATTGTTTGATAAGTCACAGGATAAAGGAATTACAAAGTTTTTTATCCTGTTTAAGGGAGTATTTACTATAGTTGGTTTAGGAATTCTAATTTCTCTTTGATGAAAATTTTTAAAGTTATCAAATGTTAAATCTTCTTCTGGTTGAATATAGTTAACATTATGTTGTTCTTTTATAAAAATATATACTTTTATTTTTGAATCTTTAAAAACAAATTTAATTAAATTGAAAATAATATTCCATTCGAGTTTATCTAATCCACAAGCGATTTGTGGCATAGAAACTTCAGTTTCTTTGAATTTTATTAATAACGATTTTAAATATTCTAAAGACTGAGAAACAGTTTTATAAGTAGGTTTATCAAAATAATTTTCTTTTGTAATTAAGTAATATATTTTTCTACCATTTACATTTATAAAAGCTACTTCACCTACTTTTTTATTTTGATTTTTGAGTATATCGACAGACTTAAATTTGTTTTTAAAATCCAGTGCAATACCTTTATTCATGTAAAAATCTTTTGATACACAGTGAGCTAATGATCTTTTATTTAAGGGGTTAAAAATGTTATCATGAATTATTATGACATTGTCATTTTTAACATTTAAGTTATTATTTATGATTTTATCAATAGAAACTTGATTATTTGAATCAGTTTTTTCTAATTTTAAACGACTAAGTGCATCAGAATTAATATTATCTTTTCCCGCTTTATATTTTATTTCATATTCATAATCCATTAATTTTAAGCGCCATCTTAAGAGTTTACTAGAAGGGTCTTTGCAGTTATTTAACCAAATTAATGGTTTATGATCGCAATATATATCGAATTTTTTCCCAAAAAGATAAGGTCTAAAATGTTTACAAGACTCTACGATTGCAAACAATTCTTTTTCAGTAGTAGAATAATTTTGTTGCGCCTTGTTAAGGGTTTTTGAAAAATAGGAAATTGGTAAGTCCTTTCCTTGAGTTTCCTGCGATAATATGCCTGATATTTGGTCATTTGAAGAATCGCAAGTAAGACTAAATTTTTTATTAAAATTAGGATATTGTAATATAGGTTCCCTTGTTAAAGTATTTTTTAATTTTTGAAAGGATAAGTTACATTTATCTGTCCAGACAAACTGAGAATCTTTTTTTAATAATGTGTTTAAAGGTTTAGCGATTTTTGAAAAATCAGGAATAAATTTTCTATAGTAGCCAACTAATCCGAGGAAAGACTTTAAGTCTTTTTGAGTTTTAGGAATAGCAATATTTGTAATAGCTTCGACCTTTTCTAGATTTGGTCTTACACCTTTATCTGAAATAATGTGTCCTAAGAATTTAATTTCCCTATGTAAAAATTCACATTTATCGGGTTGCAATTTTAAATTGCGTTCCCTTAATCTTTGAAATACTGACCTAAGTTTATTAATATGATCAGCAAGGTCTTTGCCATAAACTATAATATCGTCTAAATAACAAAAGCATTTTTCGCCAATTAAGCCGGATAATACTATGTTCCTAACAAAACTCGCGGGGGAGGTTTTTAATCCATAAGGCATTCTATTAAATTCGTAATGTCCTGATGGAGTAGAAAAAGCGGTTTTGCACTTATCTGATTCTTCCACTTCAATTTGATGGAAAGCAGAGGATAAGTCTAGAACTGTGAAATATACAGCATTTCCGAGTTGATCTAAGATATTTTCAATATTAGGCAAAGGAAAAGAATCGCCTATAGTAATATCATTCAATTTCCGATAATCTATTACAAGTCGCCATTTTCTTTTACCTGAGGAATCTAGTTTTTTAGGAACAATCCATAGATTGCTAGAATAAGGTGATTTAGAATGTCTGATAATATTTTGTTCAAGCATTTGATTTATTTGAGAATTTACTTCTTTTTCATGTACTTTCGGATACCTGTAAGTTTTACAAGTTATAGGAGCGTCATGTTTTGTATGAATAGAATGTTTTAGAGTTTTGTAGAAGTTAAATATTCACCAGGTAAGTGAAATAAATCTGAAAATTCTTCACAAATATTTAGAATGGCTTGATTTTCATCGGAAGTTAAGTGATCAGTATGAATTTTTTCTTTTAAAATTTTATTTCTATTAATCTGATTATTATTTATTTTTGAATTAAAATAATTAATTTCTTCAAATTTATTTAAATCTACTAAATCTAAAGTAGGTTTTTCAATTAAAACTTCATTTTCATTCATATTTAATATAGGTATGATTGCTTTATGATTATCATTATTAATTAAAATATCGGGAATAAAAACATTAGGATGAATTTGTTTTTTCTCAATGAGACCATATTTTAAATTGTTCTGTGAAATATTTATTTCAGCAATAAATTCACAATAAGGCGGAATTTTTATTTTATTTTCTGATGTTTGTGATTTTTCCAATATTATTTCTTTCGGTGAAATTTCTTTATTAAGTTTTATTTTTTTATTATCAATAATTATATTATTATTACAAAGATCAAGTAAGACATTATGTTTTTTAAGAAAATCGGTACCCAAAATACCGTCAAAATTTGTTTTTAATTCGCCACCACTGACGACATGACTTTTGTGAGGAATAGTTATATCATTTATGATAAATTCTAAATTTGCTGACCCGAAGGATTGTATGGAGTTATCGTTTGTTATACCTTTTATTTCAATGAGATCATTCTTATCTAAAGGGGTCAAATGAGGTACTAAAGCCGTTGATTTTACAATAGTCGTAGTAGAACCTGTATCAATTAAGAATGTTATATGTTTATTTAAGGCATTAGTCATATTAAACGTAATTGTATTTAAATTTGAATTAGGTTGAAGGTTTATATTATGCGAAATATTTACACATTCATTTATTTCTGGTTTTGAGATAGGAATGCCTCTTTTTTGTGGTCCGTATCCTGAGGGACATTCGACACAGTGGACCCTTGGCAGTTTAAATGATTTACTCTTGGATTAGAAAATTGATTATTTTTAAATTGTCTTTTTCTACATTCAGAAATTAAATGTCCTGGCTTTTTGCAATAATTGCAAAATTTTTGATAAGAATTATTATAACTATTTGACGTAGAAGGGTTATTGTAAAAATTATTATTTGAAAAATTAGGATTTGTATACCTATTTTGATTTGTATTGATAGGTGGACCTCTATAGGGACCTCTTTTGCGACAATTTTGCGAGTTATGTGAATTATTTTTACAATATTTGCAATACATATTTATATTAGTTTTTTGTTTTGTATAATTGATTATTTTTTCTTCTTGCAGAGCAAGATTATAGGCATCATTAAGTGAATTAAGTTCTCTAGCTCGTAACATTTGACTGATTTCTGGTTTACAATGAATTATAAACCTACGTAAAGCAGTGCGCTGAATAGATCGTTTTAATCCAGGTAAATCCTGAAAATCTTCACAATTGTTTATTTCAGATTGAATACATTCATTTTTTATTTTTTCAATTCTTTTAAAATAATCAGTTATAGATTCGTTTGAAAATTGCCTGACTGTTTCTAATTCTTCGTGTGCTTGTACAAGATGCTTTGAACGACTATAATATTGTTTTAATTTTTGTTTAAGTTCGTACCATGAGTCGATATCAGTTAATTCCAACTCATTTACGACGTTGCTTGATAACTGTTGTAGCGAAACCGTTATTACCGGCTAATAATCACAAACACCCGCACTCATAGATGTCAGTGAAGGTACCTTAATTTAATTTTTATATTTATTCGTTTTTATAACAAAAAACACCTAGCGTTTTTTGTTAACTATATTTTATCGAATTGCCGCATTTCACTCCTTGTCCAGTGCTAATACAAGAATGAACCTAAGGTTAAATCTAAATCTAGTTTCCTAACTAAAGTTAAAGTGCGCCCGGTCATTTTTTATAATAGGTGAGTCTTTGCCAGCCTCCCCCGTTAACATTTGTAAAATCATAATTTTTTATAATAGCTTGGATAATAAAGTCAACTCAACCAATCCACGTGTTTTACCAGCCCGACCCTACCAAAACCCCGAGATATTTGCCCATTACAAAAGGGTCTCGTCGCAACTTGACTACCAATCGTGGAGCTGGTTACAAATTTTGCTAAAATTTGCTGAAATTTCTGCTGAGAAAAGCATGGCTTTTAACTCGCCACCACCCACTGGTGCCCGACCCAGACGCCTGGTACACTCACCCAGAACAGGACCTAGGGTAACTGAACAGCAATTAAACAGCCAAGGTAGGATCTTTCCTGTTTTTACTACTTCATCCGAAATATTTTCAACGACAACTTTACCCACGTTTAGTGCAGGGGCACCGTCCTATACAGGGGCGGCCTGTTTTTTTCCAACGGCAAAAAGCGAAGCGCGTAGAAGCCGTGTTCCCCAGTCGCCCGCCGAAAATGCAGATCCTCCGCCGTACTCGAGGACATATAATCCTGAGTTACCTCAAGTTATGTATCCGCCACCGTCACAAGAAGACATCTTACGCCTAGTAACAACAGTAGTTGAATCCATGAGAAACTTAAATTTAAATCCTTTAAATGAAAATCAAAATAATGTTAATAATCAAAATTTTTGTAATATTTCTCCGGCCGAGGCTGGTAAATTTTTACCTATTTTTGATAATGATAACTCAGTACACCCAGTAGAATTTTTAAAAGCACTTGAAGGGTACTTAGATATAAATAATATGCCTTTTCAAAGAATTTCAGTTATTATTAGCAGCTTGTTAAAAAAATCCGCTAAAACTTGGTGGGATGCCTACTCAAATTCTTTTCAAAACTATGAACATTTTAATAGGGAATTTAAAAGGTACTTTTGGGGTCGCGAACAACAATCTAGGGTTAAATCACAGTTAGATTTAGGAAAATATGAACAAGGTTCCTTCACTGACTATTTTAATCACTATGTAGTTCTCGCAAAACATCTCCAACCCCCGCTTTCCGAAGAAGACCTTATAGATATCATAGGTGCGCATTTTCCACCGAACGTGTCATCTGCCCTTATTGGCGTAAATACCTTAAATGACGCAGTTTATAGATTAAAACAAGCCGATAACTTTATAAACTCAAAACGTAATCAAAATACATTGTACACAGAAAAAAATAAATATAACGATAACTCAAAAATAAATAAACAAAACTTTAATCCTAATTTTACACCGCACAACAAAAATTTTAATAGAAACCCACGTCCGAATATTTCAACTTTGGACGTTGAAAATGAACTACACTCGGAAAACGAGGCGGAGTCCCAAAACTAAGTTCCGATTCGGGTACTCCGCCCTCAGGAACTAACATACTAACAAAAAATAACCCAACAGAAGAACTTCTTGAAGAGTGTGACTTTGAGCACGAAATTATAGATAATCGATCGCCAACAATAGAAATAAAAATCTTCGATTTTTGGTTTTTAGCCCTTGTTGACAGTGGATCGTCTATCTCAGCAATTTCTGAGGACTTGTGGAATCAGATAGCTCAGTTTCGTGATCAAATTCCATACTTTAAGTGTTCTGGCATTCGAGTTGTTGGAGCATTTAAATCCAAATATAAAAAAGTTAAAGTTCAAAGTGACATTCCTTTTTCTATTTTAAACGAAGAATTTACACAAGAATTTTTAATTATTCCGGGGCTAACTTTCCCGGTTATATTGGGGTGTGATTTTTTAAGGAATTCACATGTTATCATTAATTTAGCAGAAAAACATTTAGTAGTAAAAATTAATGATAAATTTATTATGGTTCCCGAAAAAAGTAATAAGCATGAAAACCTACAAACCGTTAGTATGTGCAATATCGTAAACAACAAAAAAAAATTTTCATTTATAAAAAACAATACAAATAAATTTCAAGGTACAACGCAAAAAATACAAAATAAAAAGTTTGTACAGGGAACTCCAACAAACATGAATGACTCATCTTTGTATGAAGCAGCCCTTTCAGACCCGAGTAATAAATTTTATGAAACTTTACAAAAAACAAATTTATTGGAAAATGAAAAAATTATTTTCTTTAATTTATTAAATAAATATTCAAATATTTTTTCGGACATTCCAGGGCGTACTCACTTATATACTCACGCCATAGAACTTATCGACGATAAGCCATTTTTTGTAAAGCCGTATCCGATCCCGGTTGCTCACAAAGAGGCGTTTGACAAAGCCATTACTCAAATGGTGGAGTGGGGGGTCATCGAAGAGGCTCCGTCCAAATATATTTCGCCATTAATGGTTGCAGTTAAGCGCGATGGCAGTGTACGTGTTTGTCTTGATGCCCGTCACCTAAATTCCAAAATGGCACCTGATTTCCAGCGAACTCTTTTAGTCGAGGAGTTAGTTAGACGCATGGGTCGTAAAAGGGTTATGTCCCTCATCGATTTGTCACATGGTTATTGGCAAATAGAGGTCAGGGAAAAAGATCGACAATTTTTAGGTTTTTTGGTGGGAAATAAAACTTACCGTTTTCGGGTTTTACCGTTTGGTATACGAACGGCCGTAAGTGCATTCACCCGAGCAATGGACGCAATATTCGGAACCGACTTTGAAGATTTCTTATTCAAATACATCGATGATATGGGTGTCGCCAGTTTGAATTTTGAGGAGCACATTAAACATTTGGAGAAAGTTTTTTGCCAATTACGCGCAGCAGGGCTTACTGTAAAATTACGTAAATGTAGGTTTTTTCAGTCCGAGTTGTCATATTTAGGTTACATCATTAGTGGTGAAACTTTGCGCCCTAACCCAGAGCGCATCCAGGCTCTTCAAAACTACGTTCGTCCGAAAAACATTAAGCAGCTTCAATCGTTTTTAGGTCTTTGCCAGTACGACCGCATGTTTTCTAGCCGTTTTGCTGAGCTTTCAGCGCCGTTAACGCAACTTCTTAGAAAAAAAACACAATGGAAGTGGACTAATGAACAAGAAAAGTCTTTTCAGGGTCTTAAGGGTCTTTTACAGGAAGAAGCGTTACTCTACCATCCTGAGCAGTCACATCCCCTACATGTGCAGACCGACAGCAGTGACATCGCCGTTGGAGCAATTTTATTTCAGGTGATAGGGGGCAGTAGAAAAGTTGTAGCTTATGCATCACGTCTGTTACTTGACCGAGAAACCCGTTATGGAGCTACGGAGAAAGAAATTTCTGCAGTTTTATTCGCTTTTCAGAAATGGAGAGTCCATTTAATTGGCGCTAAATTTTTTCTCCATACCGACAATAAAGCAATTACGTACATCAATAAATGTCGCTTGCTATCTGACAGAATTTCTCGCTGGGTGCTGATTCTACAAGAATACTGGTTCGAGCCTATCTTTGTTTCAGGACGAGATAACATCCAAGCTGACGCGTTGAGCAGGTACTCCATCGGACGGCCTCCAGTCCCAAAAGACAAATGTTTCCAACTATTGTCCATACAAAAACTTCCAGAAGTCTTACAGAGAACTTTAGTCGACATTGAAAACTTACAAAATAATGATGAAAAGCTTCAAAATATTAAACAACAATATGCAAATGATGAAAAACTTCGCCGACAATTCATCATTCACAACAATATTTTATACAAAGCAGGTAGCAGAACGGACGAGTACTTATTGTGTATCCCCCGTAACTTAATACCACAATTTATTGTTGCATATCACGATGCATACGGCCATTATGGTGTGTATAAAACCTGGATCGCCATGAGAGACGAGCTATGGTGGACTAACATGCACCGTTCTATAAAAAAACAGCTTAAAAGCTGCGATATCTGTCAGAAGAGTAAAATCTCAAGTTTACCACAACCTGCGCAAATGCAGATTGTCCCCAAAAATAAAGAAGATATTCTAGCAGTAGATGTACTGGGACCCTTGATCCCTAGTAGGGGCGGCGTTTCATACATCTTTGTGGTGTTAAACTTGTTCACAAAATTTGTGGCGTTATACCCTATGAAAAACGCTACAGCAAAAACTATGGTAAACCGTATAGTCAATGACTACTTCCCAATCCACGGTATTACAAAAAGATTACTTCAGGACCAAGGGACACAATTCAAATCCAATCATTGGAAAAATACCCTGACCGAGCTGGGGGTACAACTAGTGTACACATCGGTTCGACATCCCTGTGCTAACCCGTCAGAGCGGGTAATGAGGGAACTGGGCCGACTACTAAGAACATACTGTAACGAACGTCACTCCCGTTGGGCTTGGGAAGTCCCCAATTTCATAGAATTCCTAAATTGTGTGGTGCATGAGAGTACAGGATTTGCTCCGTGTGAATTACAATTGGGTGTCGAACGTCCCAAACTTTTACCAACATTTCTTCAATATCCTGATGACAAAGAAGAAATTTCCCAAAATGCAAAGTTAGTCTTAGCTAACGCAACTTTGCGCAATAAAGCCGCTAAACGGGCTTATAAAAATCCTGGAAAACCCTATTATAAATTTCAGCCAGGGGACTTGGTTTTACTTAAAGCCAACAACATTTCTTCTAAAATTCGAGCAGAAACTAAAAAAATGTTATTACTTTTTCAGGGTCCATTTAAAATCAAAAAACAAATCAGCGATGCAACTTATGTACTTATTAACGTGGAAGATGACACGGAACGTGGAACCTTTCACGCCTCACATTTAAAAAAATATCATGATCCAACATAGTGCTCAGAAAGATTTTTTCTCAGAAATTTTTTTTTTCTGAGATTTTTTTTTTTCTGATCCCATGTTTAGGGGGGGCAAAGATGTAGCGAAACCGTTATTACCGGCTAATAATCACAAACACCCGCACTCATAGATGTCAGTGAAGGTACCTTAATTTAATTTTTATATTTATTCGTTTTTATAACAAAAAACACCTAGCGTTTTTTGTTAACTATATTTTATCGAATTGCCGCATTTCACTCCTTGTCCAGTGCTAATACAAGAATGAACCTAAGGTTAAATCTAAATCTAGTTTCCTAACTAAAGTTAAAGTGCGCCCGGTCATTTTTTATAATAGGTGAGTCTTTGCCAGCCTCCCCCGTTAACATTTGTAAAATCATAATTTTTTATAATAGCTTGGATAATAAAGTCAACTCAACCAATCCACGTGTTTTACCAGCCCGACCCTACCAAAACCCCGAGATATTTGCCCATTACAAAAGGGTCTCGTCGCACTGTGCAACAACAAATAACAATAAACTATCTTTCTGATTTGGGGATGCTAAAGAGAAAGCACTGTTCGTATTTTGTATAAATGTGTTAAGTTCGAGCCTATCACCCGTAAATGGTTTTATAAACTTAAAAAGTACAGTTAATGGAAGATCATTATTTACAATGATTGAATTATCGTCGCTTATCATATCATTTTCATTTTGATTTTGATTTGGTTCTTGGCTTGATGTTATTGGATTTGAGTTAGACATTTTTGAACTTGAAATATATAACTTTGAACAATTTTTTTTTTTATTATTCAAAGGAGAGTTGTATAATAATTGTATTTTATTTGTTTTATGAGTTATCGTATTTTAATTGTTACTTATTTCTTTTTATATTGATTTAAGATGACTCAAAAATATTTTTATTTTTGAGATAGACTCAAAAAATATTTATTTTTTGAGATATATAAAATTTATGATTTATATCAAGTTTTATTTATATAGGATATAGGATAGGATGAACATTTATATTATAAAGTGAAAAAACTTGAAAAATGACTTACGTCTTGTAGTTCCTGTACAAAGGATATCTCTTCCTGTACTAGCTTGTACTCCAAGGACGTACTCTAGTACTCCAGTATACTACAGAACGAATCAGGATGAAGATGCAGGTAGGTACTTTTGTTAAGAGTTGAAACTCACAGTGATTGGAACTGGTTTGGAACTGGATTACCACTTCTCATTACCACAATCACCCAAAATATTCAAACGTATTTGAATATCCAAAATGTTTTTGGAGTATCCCACTTCTGACACCAAAATTCCTATGTTGTATTCCTTGATCAACACAACATAAAAAAAAGGTTAATTTACTTCTGACACCAGGGCAACCTTTTATTAAGAGGTTCCGAAACTTATTTTATAACTTCACAGTTATTTTGTATTTATAGTCACAGTTTCTTCACTATAAGGTTTAAATGTTCTAGATGTTCTTGATTTAGACACTTGTTTATTATTTATAATGATATTTATTTAATACTTATAAGATTATAACTTTGAGATAGTTTTGAGATAACTCTAATTTAAGATACGTGCGATCTAACTCAGGTCTAATACAGCTCTGAGGGTAATCTAGGCGGAGCTCTATTTATATTAAATGAATACTGCTTAAGTCAGCAAAATAAGATAGACAAAGAGGCCATTGTTCTAGGGGGCGCCAACAATATAATAAACCGTATTTTGTTGCGGGTGTAGCCGAGACTAGCAACCCTATAAGATGCGCGAAGAATCTAATCTTGCCAACACTAAGATTTTTAATTATTGATATGGTTGAGAAAATTTTTAGTTTTTTCTCTTGTACCGTAATTAATACGTTCACTGCCAACGGCTAGTTTTGACAGCGGAGCAATGGGTATGGGCAAGGGAAAAATAGAAAGAATTGATTAATGTTGTTAGGGGCGCCAGTTACTTTAGCTTTTACTCCTTTAGGTAAGTAACAACCTAGTGTAAATACTTAAGCTTTTCAGTTTGAGAAAATATAACCCCTAAATAAAATAAGATAATTCATTTGAGAAATTTATTATAAATAAACTTAATGAAAGCACATCAAGTAATGTATTAATATATATAAAAAATATGTGTAATTATATTAAGATATAATTAAAGAAATCTTAATAAAAATTACTAAATTCAGAAATCATTCGACTTAAATGTATAAAGAAAACATGAAGTTCAGCAAGCACCAAGAAATGTATGTAAACAACAATCATTTCTTGCAGTGTATAAAAGTCATGCTTAAATTAGAAATTATTTAATCAAAAGTATGATATTTAATAATTAATAAATGAGATTAAATGTTTTAAAAAAAATAAGTACCTAAAAATGAACAAAAGCCAGAAGGGCATATAGTATTAATCAATACTATATCAGATCTGATAAAGTTTACAGTTATAAGAATATTGAAATAAAAGAATTTAAAAATATGAAATATTGCTTTCAAAAGTTTTCAGAATGAGTACTTAGCTGGTTTCTGCAAAATCCATGAGGTATGAATTCCATCGTCTCCATCTGTGCAAGTCTCCCCTATGCTGATGAATTCATTTCTCAAATGAAAGAAAAAAAATATAGGCTGTCCCATCTACTTTGGAAAAATTATCTTCCAGGATAAAATGTACGATTGAAAATGTTGTCCGGGATTAAATATGCTTTTGAAAATTATGTCCAATATAAAATTGTCTGCTAGACGGTCATATAGAATTTATCTATGCCGAAAAATACAGAACCATGTTCCAACAGAACATCACTCCATGCGGAGAACTTGTATATCAAATATACCAAAATAAACTTCAACTTAAATTAATGTAATTCCATATTAATGGTATAGAAATGGTGAGTAATTAATGGTAATTAATTAATGTAGTAATAATGGTTCTAAAACAATAATTATATCTCAGAAATATTCTAAGAAACAGAAAAACTTAACTTACGTGTCATTCTAAGTCTTCGATGTCCATCGAAACGTTATAAATGCGTAATTGTAGAAAATAACAGTTATATTATCTTCCGCATTGTTTAAATATTCATTTTCACTAACTTTAAATAAAAATACATGAAGGATTACTTCGATGATTACAGAAAATAAACACTCGTCAAAATGACATCACCATTGTATTCGAGTTGCATCAAGAAAAGAGCGAAAATCGACCTTATCAACCGGTATGAACCCTTCAGGTAAATAAAATCCTATTTCTGAACTATTAGCGACATCTATGCAAGTCATTATCAACTACAGTTTTACCGTATAGGATTCCTAATAAAGGTAACTGAAACGACACCAAAAATAATAACTAATTAAAAGAATGTTTCCTAATAAATCCGTATTAGTGATATCTAACCTCAAAATATTACTCTAAGAAACAAATATAAACAATACTTATTGTTTATCAGCAAAACTAATAAAAATACGAACAGAATACTAAGTGTCCTGTGAACTAAGTATAAACAAAATACTGAATCTAAGTGAGCAGTTCCAGCAAACTATTTTCAACAAATTCTGGATTATCCCGAAGCAATAAGCATATGAAACTTTCCAGGAGAAACAAGCTACAGATGAAAGCCAGTGAAATCCAACCCTCAATAGACTCTGAAACATATAAAAACCAGGTAAGTCCATAGACAAATGTATTATAGAGAAATAAGTCATATGATTCTTTATTATTAAAAATCATATTCTAATTATGTTTTCTTTATGTTATTTTCAGGTAGAACTATGGAATAGAGACTTATATGGTTAGAATTCAGTTCCTGCTACAAAATAGTCCCAGATACAAAATAGTTCTGTACGTACGTAACTATTTATATACAAAATAAACATAAATTATAACGTAAGTAAACGAATAGTTTAATTAACCCTTGCTATATTACAAAGTGACGATTTATGTCGTTACACATGCCCCCTCCAAAAATAATAAAAATATTTAATATACAAAAAATATTTTTATACCAAACTCTATAACTATTTAACTTAAATAGCTAAAATATATACTATATTTTATTTAATAAATCAACAAAAAATACAATACTTTATGTAAATCATTTGAAATACTACTTGATAATTAACAATAGCTAAGCTTGATAACTACGTGTATCATCCGCCTACTCTTATGTAGAACATAATTTTGGGACTTTATCGGTGTGTGTCATAAACAGGTAATTGTCATAATCAGGTAATTGTCATAATCAGGTAATTGTCATAATTAATTTAGTTTTTCTTTTTAGCTAAGTTTTATCAAGATTAAAAAAAAATAGAAATAAGACTTGACTGTGTGCACCAGAATTCTCTTCTACAAAAAATATATTTATATATTTTTTTTACTACTATATACAAAAGTTTTGGGTACCCTTTAAATATTTTCAATACATTGATATTTTTTAAATATCATTCTGAATGATACTAAGAATATATTCTTATTTAATCAAATCTAGCCAACTGAAATGTCACTATTCGATCCAAAATATTTCTTTAGATCTTTAACATGCCAGTCGCCTCTATGACCATCTGCATTTTCCAAAATATACACTAACTTTGACTTTTTCGCAACAACTTTGCAAAGTATGTACTTTGGAGCAAGTTTTGCAGCAAAACTTTTACTAGCATCTGAGAGTACTTTGTTTCGTCTCCAAACTTTTTCACCTATCTCAAAATTTACTTCACGCTTGCGCAAATCATAAGTACGCTTATTACGTTCATAAGCTTCATGTAAATATTTCTTTACATCAACAAAAATCTCTTTAAGATTTCCCAAATCTTGGCTATACGAGTCTCTGTCACAAGGTTCTAATTTAACACCATCAGTTGATGTCATTTTGCCATAATAAGTTCCTGTGATAGGTACATTCCTCCCAAAATTAAGAAATGTCGGCGTATACCCCGTAACTTCATTTACAGACGTTCGTAAAGCTAGACCTATTTTTGCTAAATTTTTACACCATTCTTTTTGATTATCTTTTATATATGATCTTATAGCAGTAGAAATTGTGCGATGTTGCCTTTCCGTCGGATTATTTTGACTATGGTAAAGTGCATTAAACCAAATTTTCTGTACATTATATTCATCTGCTAATTTTTTAAAAACTTTACCAGCAAATTGTTTTCCATTATCGACAATTAAAAATTGACAGACTCCGTAAACTAAAAAAACTTCATTCTCAATGAATTTACATATTGCATTTGCAGTAGCTTCCCTTAAAGGATGTAATAATGTATACTTTGTAAACCAGTCTGACACAACTAAAAGATAACAAAAACCTTTAGAACTTCTGGGAAATGGTCCCTGCAAATCACATGAAATAACTTGCCACGGATAATTTACTTCTTTTTCACGACCCATCAATCCAAAACGTGCAGAATTACTAACTTTTTGTGATTGACAAATATTACAACATCTTACATACTTTAAAATATCTTTACGCATTTTTGGCCAAAAATATGTTTCTGAAATTCTATGAAAAGTTTTAAAAAATCCCATATGAGAAGCTAATACATCGTCATGACATTCTTTTAGAACTTGTTTACGACATTTTTGAGGCACTAACAATTTCCACTCTATAATATTACTTTTTACTTTTGTCTTGGTCGGTATGAACTTATAAATATTATCATCAATAACTTTAAATTGCGGATATGAATCTGGACTCTTAATAATTTTTTCCCTCAACTGAATATAATATTTATCACTATTATAATCATTTACATTAAAATTAATTAAATTTACATCTGGAAAAATTGATTTTTCTGGTTCTATTCTATCAAAAGCTCTGGATAACCCATCAGCTACTACATTTAATTTACCTCTACGATATACAATATCCATATCATATTGCTGTAATTTTAATGACCATCTAGCCAAGCGACCAGAGGGATCTTTCATATTACTCAAATATTTTAATGAAGAATGATCTGTAATTACTGTGAATTTAACACCTTCAATATATGGTCTAAACCTATCTATAGCAAACAAAACAGCTAAACATTCCTTTTCACCTACAGAATATTTTATTTCACTACGTGTTAAAGCTCTACTAGCATAAGCTATTACTTTTTCTTGACCATCTTGCGTTTGTGTTAATATGGAACCGAGGCCAACTAAAGAAGCATCACATTGTATAACAAATGGTAAAGAAAAATTGGGACTTGCTAAAGCTGGAGCATTTATTAAAGATTCCTTCAACAATAAAAAAGCTTTTTCTGCATCAGTATTCCAACTAATGGCTTGTTTTTTACCTTTGCCCTTTAAAAGTGAATTTAATGGACTAACAATTGTTGAAAAATTCCTAACAAATCTACGATACCACGAAGCTACACCTAAAAATCGTTTTATCTCTGTACTATTTGTTGGTCTAGGATAGTTAATTATTGCTTCTACTTTTTGCGGATCGGTTCTTAAACCAAAATTATCAATTACAAAACCTAAATACTTAAGTGATTTTCTAAAAAAATTACTTTTTTCAAAATTTATTGTAAGATTAGCAGATTTTAATTTTTCATGTACTATTTGAAGTAATTTAATATGTTCCTCAAATGTTTTTGATACTATTATAATGTCATCAATATAAACAAATATATTTGGATAAAAGGAGAAAGGAAAAAGTTTATCCATTAATCTTTGCTGACTTTGTGTTCCATTTTTGAGTCCATAACACATTACATTAAATTCAAATAGTCCCCTACCAGGTACGGAAAATGCAGTTTTTTCTTTAGTAGTTTTTGTAAGTGGAATCTGCCAAAAAGCATTTTTTAAATCTATACTTGATATATATTTTGCATCGCCTAATAAACTTAAAATGGAGTCTATCCTTGGTAAAGGATGTGAATCACCTTTTGTAATAGAATTTAATTTACGTCCATCAAAACAAAAACGGTATGTACCATTAGCTTTTTTTACTAATAAAACTGGTGAATTAAAATCAGAATAAGATGGTGAAACTATATCATCTTTTAACATTTTATCTAACTCTTTATGTAAAATTTCTATTAAATAAGGTGACAAAGGATATTGACGCATTTTAAAAGGTTTATTATTTCCTGTATCTATATCATGTTCTATTAAATTTGTTCTACCTATTTTTTCGCTATATAATTCTTTAAATAAACTAACAAATTTATCTGCTATCTTTTTCTGTTCGTCTGTCAAGTCACATAAGCCTACTGAATTATCTTTATTTATATCCTGACTATCACTGTTATTACTGATCACATTCAATTTATTAATTTTATTATTCCAAGATTCATCAGAAAAATCCAGAGTCATAGAAAACAATTGTAAAAAATTCACACCAAAAATAAAATTTGTTTCCAAAGAAGGAACAACCAAGACTTGTAAAATCTTAACTTCATTATCTACTTTAATAGGTAAATAAACAACACCAGTTACTAACTGTTTAGATTTATCAGCTGTAGTAACATGCGGTATAAGACATTTATCAATTTTTAAATTAAATTTTTCTAAAATTTTAATCGCGTGACCACCAGCCACTGAACAATTTGCACCTGTATCAATCAAAGCTGTTATATTTTTATCAAAAATATTTATTTTAATATATGGACGGTTATCTCTAGGTAATTTAATAAAAGAATTTTTATTAATTACAGACAAACTATACGGTTTATAAAAATTTTTAACTTTATCCAACCAATCTTTCCATTCATTCAAATAAAAGCGTTTATTTGTTTCTGTTACACTTGATTTTTGTAAAGAATTGATATTATTTTTATTATAATAAATGTTTTTACAAAAAGTAGTTTTGTTATCCTTTTTTACCTGACTGTCATTATTATTTTTAGCCTTTTTATTAAGTGAATGCCGACTAAAATCATCCACTTTCCTATTTAGTTTTTTGTACAGGAAGGGCAATTTTTAAAAACTACATCTTTATATCCACATTTATAACAAAACTTTGTTCTTTTAGCTAAACATTTGCTAAAAATATGATTTGGTTGGTTACAGTTATAACAAATTACTTGTCTACTTTTATTATTACTACTATTACTACTATTCTGTGTATTATTAAAGCTTTGATTGGTACTTTGACTAATTTGAGAAACTTGACTACTATTACATACTGAACTTTGACGAGTAGAGGAAGATGGGGTAAGTTTGGACACTGTGGTATTATGACTACAATTACATTTACTACTAAAATTTTGATTTATATCCGAACTTAGGACATTTACTTTATTAACTGCTTTATTTTTTGCCACACTTTTACCTGCTATGCTCTTTTGTTTTAATTGATAAGCTTCATCTATTCTTTTACAACTGTCCTTTAAATCTTCTAAATCATTTATTTCTATAAGTGATAATGGTATAAAATAATGTGGTAATATTCTTCCTCTAATCGTCTTAAGTCTAGTATATAAACTTGCAGCATGAATTAAACGTTTAAACAAGGTTTCCATAGCACCTATAAAAATTGCGATAGATTCATCGGGATTTTGATATCTAGAACGGATATCATCCCATGTTCTATCATCTATGTTAGCTGGAAGAAAATCTTTTTTTAATGCTTGAATTATTTGAGACCACGAATTTAAATTATCTTTAATTGAGAGAAACCATGACAATGCTGGTTCTTTGAATAAGTCATATGCAGATTTAAATAACATTTCGTCTGTAACATTTCTACTTATTTTCATATATTCAACTTGCTCAATAAAATTTAAACCATTAGACTTTCCATCAAAATTAATATTCCATTTATAAACTGGTACTGATTTTAAATAATCATTATCTTTTTTACTAGAAACATTAGGACTAAACTGTGTACTATTATGTAATAAAATATTATTATTTACTTGAGTAAGATCTGAATTTTTACCAGATTTTTCATAAAGATCTAAAATATCTGCTTCTATTTCTAAACAAGTTGCTTTTGTTATTTCTAAAAATTGAATACGTCTAACTTTATTTTCTTCTACTTCAGGAAAACGTTGCAGACGATTTGTTACATGTACTAAATAAGTTTTTAATTTTCTTAAATCAGCTAAACTATAATCACCATGATATTCTACAATTTCTGAAGATATACTATCTAAAATTCTATTAATATTTTCCACTTCACTGTTAAAATTAAAAGTCGGATCTACATATTTTACTTTAGGATCTTCCCTAGCTATGGCTCTACCTAAAACTTTAATTCTAGATGCTCTATTATTTTTTGCTGTTAAATGTCTTATACGAAGTTCATAATTTACCATTTCTGCAGTCAAAAATCGAATTTCCATTTTATCTAAATCGTCCATTTTGAATATTTATTTTTCAAAATTTAAATTCAATTTACTCAAAATATTTATTTTATAATAAAATATTTATACTGTACCACAAATTATTTTTTTTTGTGTACACTGTTCAACAAAGTTTTTGCATACTTTGGAAAATTTCCCAAATATGTCAAAAAAATACTAAATTATTATTTATCTCAATTGGACAAATTAATAATTATAAATAGTCTCCAAAACTACAAAATTAGCTAATATTTATTCATATCCTTCGCATAAATAAATACCCTATTATCCATTTATTTCTATTGAATAAAAGATAATTTCTAGAAAAACTGAACCCACGCCAAAATTTCTCTATTCCATGTTATTCCATAAAATTCAGAAAAAACATAAAAAACACATATCTGATATATCTTATCAGATTAACTCTAATTTGACTTAATTTTCAACAAAAAATATTTTATTCAACAGTTATATGTAGTTTTTCTCAAAATGAACTTTAAGTTACACTGAAAAAAAAATAAGCTTTAGATTTTTACAAAAAATACACTGAGAAAAATGGAGTAAAATTAAAAAAACAAGTGTTCTATCTATCCAAATACCACGTTCTTGGGCGCCAATATTAGTGTACCGTAATTAATACGTTCACTGCCAACGGCTAGTTTTGACAGCGGAGCAATGGGTATGGGCAAGGGAAAAATAGAAAGAATTGATTAATGTTGTTAGGGGCGCCAGTTACTTTAGCTTTTACTCCTTTAGGTAAGTAACAACCTAGTGTAAATACTTAAGCTTTTCAGTTTGAGAAAATATAACCCCTAAATAAAATAAGATAATTCATTTGAGAAATTTATTATAAATAAACTTAATGAAAGCACATCAAGTAATGTATTAATATATATAAAAAATATGTGTAATTATATTAAGATATAATTAAAGAAATCTTAATAAAAATTACTAAATTCAGAAATCATTCGACTTAAATGTATAAAGAAAACATGAAGTTCAGCAAGCACCAAGAAATGTATGTAAACAACAATCATTTCTTGCAGTGTATAAAAGTCATGCTTAAATTAGAAATCATTTAATCAAAAGTATGATATTTAATAATTAATAAATGAGATTAAATGTTTTAAAAAAAATAAGTACCTAAAAATGAACAAAAGCCAGAAGGGCATATAGTATTAATCAATACTATATCAGATCTGATAAAGTTTACAGTTATAAGAATATTGAAATAAAAGAATTTAAAAATATGAAATATTGCTTTCAAAAGTTTTCAGAATGAGTACTTAGCTGGTTTCTGCAAAATCCATGAGGTATGAATTCCATCGTCTCCATCTGTGCAAGTCTCCCCTATGCTGATGAATTCATTTCTCAAATGAAAGAAAAAAAATATAGGCTGTCCCATCTACTTTGGAAAAATTATCTTCCAGGATAAAATGTACGATTGAAAATGTTGTCCGGGATTAAATATGCTTTTGAAAATTATGTCCAATATAAAATTGTCTGCTAGACGGTCATATAGAATTTATCTATGCCGAAAAATACAGAACCATGTTCCAACAGAACATCACTCCATGCGGAGAACTTGTATATCAAATATACCAAAATAAACTTCAACTTAAATTAATGTAATTCCATATTAATGGTATAGAAATGGTGAGTAATTAATGGTAATTAATTAATGTAGTAATAATGGTGCTAAAACAATAATTATATCTCAGAAATATTCTAAGAAACAGAAAAACTTAACTTACGTGTCATTCTAAGTCTTCGATGTCCATCGAAACGTTATAAATGCGTAATTGTAGAAAATAACAGTTATAATATCTTCCGCATTGTTTAAATATTCATTTTCACTAACTTTAAATAAAAATACATGAAGGATTACTTCGATGATTACAGAAAATAAACACTCGTCAAAATGACATCACCATTGTATTCGAGTTGCATCAAGAAAAGAGCGAAAATCGACCTTATCAACCGGTATGAACCCTTCAGGTAAATAAAATCCTATTTCTGAACTATTAGCGACATCTATGCAAGTCATTATCAACTACAGTTTTACCGTATAGGATTCCTAATAAAGGTAACTGAAACGACACCAAAAATAATAACTAATTAAAAGAATGTTTCCTAATAAATCCGTATTAGTGATATCTAACCTCAAAATATTACTCTAAGAAACAAATATAAACAATACTTATTGTTTATCAGCAAAACTAATAAAAATACGAACAGAATACTAAGTGTCCTGTGAACTAAGTATAAACAAAATACTGAATCTAAGTGAGCAGTTCCAGCAAACTATTTTCAACAAATTCTGGATTATCCCGAAGCAATAAGCATATGAAACTTTCCAGGAGAAACAAGCTACAGATGAAAGCCAGTGAAATCCAACCCTCAATAGACTCTGAAACATATAAAAACCAGGTAAGTCCATAGACAAATGTATTATAGAGAAATAAGTCATATGATTCTTTATTATTAAAAATCATATTCTAATTATGTTTTCTTTATGTTATTTTCAGGTAGAACTATGGAATAGAGACTTATATGGTTAGAATTCAGTTCCTGCTACAAAATAGTCCCAGATACAAAATAGTTCTGTACGTACGTAACTATTTATATACAAAATAAACATAAATTATAACGTAAGTAAACGAATAGTTTAATTAACCCTTGCTATATTACAAAGTGAAGATTTATGTCGTTACACTCTTCTGGCAATTCTAGGGTCATATTCCTAGAATCGAAAATAAACCCTAAAAATTTACACCTCAGTGTAGGTTCTAATTGGCTCTTTTCAGAATTTATAATAAAACCAATGATTGGATTAAGCCCACCCCAGCGCATCCATATCGCCCTCCAGCGCCAAATGGATGCCCTAATCAAATGGTTCTCCAAATGGAAAATCAAAGTAAACGCCAATAAAACCAAAGGCCTCCTAATCTCTAGGATTAGAAGAGGCCCACCCCAACCCATTCAGATAAATGGCCAACCCATTAACTGGGAAAACCATGCCAAATACCTCGGCATTACAATCTCCAAAAACTTGACGTGGGATCAGCACGTCAAAAACACCCTACAAATAGCAAATTGCCGCCTCTCCAAACTATACCCCTTAATAGGCAGAAAGAGTCCCCTATCCATTAAAAACAAACTTCTCTACAACCAAACCCTAAAGCCGGTACTTCTTTACGGAGCCCCAGCCTGGAATAAAATCACCCTTAACAAAACGCTCTCAGCAAAACTTCAGGCCTTCCAAAACAAGGCACTCAGAATATGCCTCGATGCCCCCTGGTTCATGAGGAACAACCAGATACACAGAGATCTCGAAATGCCCCTCCTAAAAACGGAAATCATCCGCTACAGCACGTCTTTTATACAAGACAATTTAGATCACCCAAACCCCCTCATTTCAAACTTTCTAGATTACGATCATGAAATACACAACACTCACAAAAAGATCAAAAACGTCCTCAACCAGTAATGGTACCCACTAATACAGGACAGATGCATTCCCAGCATCAGTGAGATAGTCTCACTCCTCCCGCACATCCCTCCTCTCCCTATCACATCCCTCCCCATCCCCCTCCCACCCACTCCACAGCGCCAAATTATGACAGATGCAACTCGCATCAGTGAGCAGAAACTCACTCCCCCCAAATTATGACAGATGCAACTCGCATCAGTGAGCATAGACTCACTGCCCCAACTTTCAATTCAGATTAAATATTTTTTTAGATAAATGAGCCATAGGCTGCGCCTGTCTCTTAAAGACCCAAACAAACTATTGATGATGATGATTAAGCCCAGTACATGTGAATATATTCAGGACTATAGTCCTGAATGTTAGTGTAATTTTTACATTCCGCCTCTGTACTGAAAATAATAATATCTTCTAGGTAAGAGACGCAGCTTATTCCCATAAGTCTGAGTTTTGAAATCACAGACCTCTGATTATATCTGATTATATCTGATTATAAATTTTTTCTAACTTCACCCCCGCAGGGTTGAGGGGGTAAATATTTTTAAATATTTCCGTTAAAATTGGAGTCGACGAATATGAATCTAATAATAATTTTTTTCTAATTTCACCCCCTGAGGGGTGGGGGCAGTTTTTGTTGAAACTGGTATATTGGGATTTTTGAGGTTGCTAAAAGTAAATCTGATAATAAAAAAATTCTAAATACACCCCCTGAGGGGTGGGGGGTTGTTTTCGTGAAAATTGTTATATTTTTAAGGATGTAATAATAAAAAATCCATTTTACGCACGGAGGTAAAAAATGGAGAAGCTCTTTTACTGGGCAGTGTATTTTTTATTATTTTTTTGAAAATATGTTTTTTTTAAGTACTATTTGGGAAGTGCAATATACCATTTACTGTGAATAATATATAATGGAATGCGTAGCATTACATATCTTCACGGCTTGTTGAATTTTTATGACACAAGTTTACGATTTTTAGTTATGAAAAACTAAATAGGTGAAAATTGAATATCAGGATGTAACAAAAAAAATTATAAAACATAATGGTCAAAGAAATAACTAATATATATTTTATAAATAAATACAAAGGACAAATTATATATCGTCCACTAAAGGCTCTAGTTGTCTAACTCCAAATTTTTCAAAAATGAGATTTTTATCAAATTTGCTTCATTATCTGATTACCAACATACTTAAAAAAAAAGTTGCATTAAACCAATATCAACCTCAAAAAAAATGCAAAAATGTAAATATTTTAAGTCGCTAAGTGTCTAACTCCATCATATGATTGTGAGAAAACAATTAAATGAGAACTGTCACTAATGTCAAACTATTTCTCGACAACAGGGGATCCCGTTTCAAATATTTATAATTATAACTTAAATCTTTTTTATAATAATAAATACTTAACTAAATCCAAAAAACATAAAAAAATATGCAGCAAACTGTTAAAGATTCGTTACATTTATGATACATACATAATTATGTATAATAATATACATTAGAATTTAGTTAGATAATATTTGATTGTTTAATAATATTAGATTTTAATAATATTGACCACAAAAATGTAAATAAGGTATTTAAGTTTTGAATGTTCCCAGGTAGCAAAATAACATGAAATTCACGTGAAAGTCACGTTAATACCCAGGTAGCAAGGGATGTTATGTTACAAGAAATTAACATCACTTTTGGGTGTATTTTTAAACTAAATCATAACATCACATAATATTGAAAAATAACATCTATTTAACATCACATTTGCAACGTAACACGTGTGACGTGACAAACATGTTATTTAATAACAAATAATTAACAACGCTGTGAATATATCGCATGTCACATATTAACGTGGCTTTCACGTGAATGTCATGTTATTTTGCTTCTCACCGACGTTCGAAGCAAAAAAATCGATATAAGATGATGTTGATAGAGTAAATTATTATAAGGAAATTGTATACACATTATACGATTTCCAATGGATAGGCCCAGTCCGCACAAATTCATGGCAGGTACATGGCAGGTACATAACCACTGTTCTATGTGATGTTGCAGCCATGTTATTTTTATAGTCCATGTACAGTCCTTGGACTTTAACAATTCCGCCTCAAATTATGTATCAGGTACATAACATGTAACATATCAGCTACATACCAGGTACATAACATGTTATATAACTTTTTCAATATGGATGAGAGGTATCAGCCATGTCGTTTTTATACTCCTTGATATGTAGCAGAAACATACCAAATACATCATAAGTTATCCCTTGTCATATGGATGAGAGGTCTTTAATACATTAAAATTATATGGGTGATATGTAACATGGATGTTATAATGTCCGTTTAAATTTCCCCGTACCCCCGTTGAACGGCAAATAAAAACTTCCAATTTCGAATAGGTAAATGATACACAAATATGAAATACATATTTGTGTGCCACTTAAATATTCGAAATCTAAAGTTGATATCTACAGGGTCCGGTCGAAGTCTTAATTTCGTTTATTTTGCAAAAATAAAAATATATCTTAAACTGACACTCGGTTGTCCTGCTAGGTATACACCAAAAAAATTAAAACTACATATTACATATTCTGAATAAAATATATTTTAAAAAAGGTAACTGTTTGTACATTTTTTTTAAAAACGTAAAATAAATAAACATATTCTGAAAAAAAAAATATATTTAAAATTAAAAAAAAACGTAATAATGCATTTTTCGAGGGGTAAATCTCATACGAACTCGCGTACACCAAATTTTGCATTACCCAAGATTTGGCAAGATTTCGCGGGAGTTGGCATGATTTCGCGGGAGTTGGCAAGATTTCGCAGGATTTTGAAATATTTTGCGGGATTTCGCAAGATTTCTCGCAAAGTCTAAAAAAAAAACTAAATAATTTTACATTTTCAAGTATAATATACTTAGTATATATATTATACGTTTTTACGTAAATTACACAAAAAAAATTCATTTAAAATCTCTAAGAATAAAATAAATACAGCGCCACACAAAAAAAATGGATCTTCGAAGGACTCGACTAGTCAATTCCTATATATTTTGAGCCGCTGAATGCGAATCTGAGGTCGAAATTTAAAAGTTTTTAAAAAGACATTAAAAAAACCTAGCAAAAGAGTACAAAAAGGATGTTTTTTTGAGTTTATTTTGAAAATGGGACCCAATTTTTAAACTCGGATTAAGCGACAGACAGACTAGACGAGTCTGTCGGAGATCCAACTTTAGTTTGTGTAACTGTGATTAATAAAACATTTTTTACAACTTTTTTCACCAATATTACCGCGTCCCACTGAAATATGACATAAGTAGTACTTCTGGTGTACCACACCTATAATATGGATGCTTTTGTTTCGGCAGTTTAAGAGTTACAATATTATGTTAACCTATGCTACTGAGAGTAGCCAGTGAGGGAACGTTCAAGTATTATGTAACGCAAATTGTGCCAAAATTCATACCCCGGCTCTCGCGTTATTATAGATTATAGAGATTTCATATTTTGCCTACCCCCCTAATAGGGGGTGTGTTAGGGGGGGTAGCCAAAATATGAAATCTCTACAGCCTTAAATAATGCGAAAACCGGGGTATGAAGTGTATGAATTTTGGTACAATTTGCGTTACATAATACTTGAACGTTCCCTGATACACGTGGTACCAATGTAAAAAATACCGAGAGTCGCCGGTGACTCTCATGGTAGCCAACGTGTTAAATTATTTAAGATTTCGGGAATTTCGCAAGATTTCGCGAGGGTGGTACACAAGATTTCGCAGGAGATTTAGCTCGCAAAATACATTTAGAACAAGTTTTAGTTTTCTTCAGCCTTTTACAGTAAGGATCCCAACTCCTTGAGGATAAATAAATAAAAAAAGTATATCTCTTTTTCATCAAAGTTTTCACATAGAACCTGATAATTCTCAGCAAACAGCTTTACCATAAATATAGATTAACATACCACAATGACTTCAAATGTTCTCCATTTATTTTATCTATCCGTTTTTATAGGTAATAGGTACCTTTTTTTGCAATTAATTGGGAAACATTTTTTGTGTTGGGATACATCATCCATCCCATGGGATGGAATCTCACTGACGTCATCATTTCCAACAAACGACACAACTGCATATTCCATTTTACTAAAAAAGTATAATCCATTATAATTTGAAATCTTATTTTGAGGTTAATTTTAAAAAAAGTATTACGATTATGTAGATTATAAAACTTGTATAAACTAATAATTAGTTTTATTACTAACCTATCATGAAACACTCTCCAAAAAATAGCTTTTGCAACACAAAAATTAACAACAACAACAAACACTATTCCGTTAATTATGACGCCATACTCTACTACCACAGAACACTAGAGAACTCCAACCCATTCATAAATGCAGCAACACAAATTGGCGGGAAAACGACTAGCGACACTAGTGTTCACATCCAGAACCTTTAGCGGGAAATTTGAAATACCTACTATTTCATATTTTTTTTTTTGCAAATATTTTTTAATTGAGCATTCGAAATTTTTCCGAATGCTCAATAGAAGTTTTTAACTAGGGATTTATAGAAAAAAAAAACAAATATTACATTAAAAAGATTTATTCAATAAATTTGTCATAAGATTCATATATGTACAATACAAATACAATATTTCGCAAAATAAATAGCCATTATAATTTATTAACCAATATTTTTCAATAAAAATAAGTTAAAAATAATTAAAAAATAACAAAAAGAATATTTTTGCTTTTCTAAACCAATTTTAGGGGTCAAAATTTGTTGACGCATTCGCCAAAATGAAAAAATGTACCTGATAGGAGAGGCAGAAAAGGGCGTAAGAAAAAAAAATGCGCATTCACCAAAAATATAATTTTCAAGGTATTTCTATACCAATATATCTCGCTGGGGGAGGCAAGCCCCCACCCCTAAATCCGCCCCTGCGCCACCACCCCAGTAAAACTCTACCGGGTGAGTTTCAGTCCACGAACACGTGGTTTTCAATCCTATCGCAGCAATTTTTTATAGCTTATTGCTCAACAATGGCTACAAAACGGCATATTTTTTTAATGTGTATTTATGCATTTTTGGATCCAGAAAAGTAATTTACCTACACAAAAAAATCATTTAAAAAAACCCTAGTTTTTAGTACGTTTTTTTTTTGTTATTATTTTTTAATAACATACGAGATTTTGTTTTATAAATAAAATTCAATTTATTTGGTAAATGTGGGAAAAATACAAATTTTATGTAAAAACCAAAATTTGGTAATGTTTTTGTACTTTAAATTTTTAAAACGGTTTTTCCTTCATAAGTTAATTTTTTCAAATGGCAACCCGTTTGAACGCTTTTACCTTTTTGGTGTGCTTTTGTAAGGGCTAAAAAAAGGCCAACTTATCTAAAATTTGCCGACTCAATTTTTTTGTTTTTCACCTCCCAAAAGCTTTACCCCTAACAGAAATTTTGATGAGTAAAAACAGGTCCTCACCTTTAAAACTTTGCCGACTGCCCTAAAATTTGCCGACTCCATAATTCGGATCGTCCCTGAATATAGAGGGGGCGTTATTATGAAAAATAAAATTGCCTTAGTTTCCGGCGAAACCGGAACTGCAAAAAAAATATATTTTGTACGCCATTTTGTAGCCTTAGTTAAGAAATATAAACTAAAATAAATTGCTTTAATCGGATAGAAAAACCATTAAATTTTAGGGGGTGCCCTAGTAGAAATAACGTTTCATTCTAACGAGTATTTGATCTATAAATGTCCCGATTTCTATCTAACGTTAGAATTCCTAACGTTAGCTGACTAACGTTGGACACCTAACATTCAAACTAGATTCATCTAACGTAAGGTCAAGTGGTTCTAACGTTATTTTTCACCAGGTTATCCATGGACTGAAACACACCCGGTATACCTAGTACGTCCTCAAAAATATTACCGCTTCTTTTTAGTTATAAAATTTTTTTATGCTTCACACTAAAACACATAATTTAACAATAAAAAATTAAACAAAAAACTGAAATGTAGTCGTATTAATGGTGGAGGTCGCTTGCAAAACAACTTTATACTGCGATATTTCAAGAACGCTTTGACACAGACTTAAATTTTGGACCAAAGATTTTCAACGTGGCAAATAACTTGGTCAAAATTTCAAATCTCTATGTCAAAGCATTCTAAAAATATCGTAGTGGAAGTTGTTTTGCAAGCGACCTGCATCATTAGTACGACTTTATAATCTAAAATAAAATTAAAATAAATTTTAAAAGGACAATAAACCTAAATTCTTAAAATCTACGATTTTATTGCAAAGGTGAAACTAAAAAAGAAAGTGTGTATTACCATTTCTTTTTAGTTATTTTCTATTGAAATGAGTTTTTGACGTGATTTTCAATAGGGTATACAGTTTTTATTTTTTAATGTAAAAAAACTAATTTATAAATTAAAAATTAAACGAAAACTAAACTATGATTAAAAATAACATGAATTAAAATTAAAAAGTACAATAAATTACTTCAGGGACGAATTTAGGCAATTCTTTTTTGGGGGAGGGGGGGTGTGACTGGTTAAATAAATGCCGAACAAGAATGTTAAAAATAATAAAAAGTCCAAACCAACTTTACACTACGATATTTCAAGAACGCTTTGAAACAGATACTTATATTTGGACCAAAGATTTTTAACGTGACAAAAAAACTTCTAGTCAAAATTTAAAATCGAAGCGGTCTTGCAATTTCGTGGTGTAAAGTTGCTTTGCAAGCGACCTGCACCATTAATACGACTTTAGCCAATTTTCAGCAGTCTGGTTATAATATAAATATTATTGTTCGTGTCAGTATACAGATTTATAAACTCTTACTAAAACTAAAATTGTATATTCTTAAATTAAAAGAAAAAAAACGTAAGCCCTAGCGCCGCAGGCAAAGATTTTACTAATTTGATGGTCTACTTTAATTTTAAATTGGTCTTTAATTTAAAATTTCACAAAAATGCAAGAAACTCAAGCACCGCAGGCGAATTTTTTTAATTTGATGGCCTTTATTTTAATTATTAAACGGTTTTATACTAAATTTAACAAAAATGCAAGAAAGCTGTAGCGCCGCAGGCGAAATATTTTACGAATTTCACAATTAAGTTTTAAAATCCTAAATGAAAAAAATGTAAGAAAGCCCTAGTGCTACAGACGAAAAATTTTACAAATTTGATGGTCTATTTATTTTATTATTCTAAATTTCACAAAAATGCAAGAATTTCTTAAAGTTCTACCGCCGCAGGCGAAAAATTTAACGAATTTGACGCATAAGTTCTTAAGGTAAATATATATAAATATATAAAAAACATACAACAAAGCCGCAGGTAATTTTTTTACCAACTTATTTTTTAAAAGTTTTACAATTCCAAATGTTACAATCTAAAAAAGCTCTAGCGCCGTGGCCAATTTTTTTACGAATTTAAAGCTGCTTATTCTACGACGGAGGCTTCAGCCTTCCTTTATGGCCCTGATTAAAAATTACGATTTTTTTGCAAATGTGAAAATAAAGAAGAAGAAAGGGTGTACAAAACCCGTGCTGGAAGCATGGCATCTGTCCTGATAAATATTAACCTTTCTTTTTATTTATTTTCTATCGAAAATTACGGTTCTGTGCGATACACAGACATTAATGTCTATAAATGAATAGAATGAATAGAATTCTATTTTCACTAGGATAGTTTTTGTTTTTTACTGTAATAAATCAAATTTATGCAATAAAAACTTAAACAAAAACTTAAGTAGAAATTAAATAACATGAATTAAAATTAAAAAAGTACAATAGATAAACCTACCCAGTAAACACTGACTGACGGGTCATCACACGCCGGTTCGTGTGGCATAATGTAGTCTGTTGTTGATATAATGTTCTGATGGTCCTTTAGGGTTGTTCTCCTGCTTCTGGTGCTGATACTGTCATAACGGTGTTCCATGTGCTGCCAAAATTAAATTAAATACAATAAAATAGCTCTTTTATTCAACTTATAGACCTGCCATAAAATAATCCGTTTTATATTATTTTTTCAGATCTTGTTATTTTTATCATAACTTCCTAATTAAAAGAACTATCGACATCAATATTAGACAGAAGACGTTTCTCTTCAAATAACGTTAGATTGGGGTCGATGGATATTTTATTTCAAACGAATTAATTATTAGGTATTTTTTAGTGTTTTTTACGATGTCAGACAATTTTACCACTCCAAAGTATTATTACAGGGGAAATGAATAGTTTCCAAAAGTTTTTCCATAAGAGTTTTTTGTTTAAAAATGCACATACTATGAGCTGTAAAACTTATAGCATATTTCACGGAAGTTTTTTTTTTCTTTTCTCATTTGTGCATTATGCTGGCGCATTCGCCAACATTTTTAAATTAAATTTTTTACGACTCGTGTTTTGTAAAAATAAATAATATTTTTGGCTTAACATGTTCTTTAACATAAGAACCAAACGTAAATGTTTCTTAATAATTTCAAAAATTACAAGAATTTCGGATTTAAATGGCCAAAGCTTTTATGAGCCATAGCTCCAAAACTATATCAACTACAACATATTAAAAATTATCCAACGGAAATTCAATTTACATATAAAACATGCGGGGTCCTTTGTTCAACAAAAAAAAATGTTATTTTTTTCAATTATTGTTAAAATTATTTAATTTCTTAATTGTGTAGAAAAAATATTTTTTCTAATGCATGCGTAAAGAGGCTTTTCCGCATTCGATTGCTTGATTGAACTCCGTTTCGCGTCGTTTAGGCAAATGCAATATGATGCGGAAAAGAGCCTCTTTCCACACTTGTTAGGAAAATAACTAAGCCTAGCTAAACTAGGTATATCAATTTTTTTTTTTTCAAAAAAAAATGTATCTTTAGAAATTGAAAACAAGACGGAAAGGATTACGACGTTTTAAATTAAAAAATAAACAAAAATTACTTACTCTTGGCAGAATCTCAGATCACAAATGTCCAGAAAATATTCTATGTTCCATTGAAAATAAACAGCAAGCAAAAGAATGTCTTTTTGTCGAGGCTCGTCTTACACTTGAGACCTAAAAAATAATTAATAACATTTTATGTAAAAAAACTGAGCTTACACTGCCCTTCTTAGTAATAAATGTCCTAACTAAAATTTTTGTCATTTTCGGCTTATCTATTCTTCAGGGTTTCCACCAGTCAGGTAAAACAGGGAAGTCAGGAAAAAGTCAGGAAAATTGAAATTAAAACCTGGAAATCAGGGAATTTGGCCATAAAAATTTATGGAAAATTGCAATGTTAGTTAGGACGTTTTAACTAAGGAGGGCAGTACAGGTATAAAAATGTCATTTTGTATGTATGTAAATAAATAAAAAAACTATTTTTTTGACTACCTAATTAAGTGCTAGGTTTTATAATATCTACTGTTGTTACATATATGTAATATATTATCTACCATTGTCGAGACTTTTTTACCATGACAACCAATAAAATCAGTACTCATTTATTATTGACCTTTGTAATTAAGCATTGTTTATTGACGATGGTCAATGATAAAAAGAATTAAGACAACAACCAACTACCAACTTTTTTTAACTTAAATGTCAAACTGACAGCTGTCAAAATAACTTTTAAAATATATTTTTAACTGATATTTGGAGTACTTTATTTAGGTATTAAAAAAAATATTATACATAATATATTATGCATATTGTACATAATATATTATGCACCACATATGTGAAGTGTTTTAAGTGTTCTTGACTAATTTTTTGCCTGAACAGCATCTCAGAAAAAAACAGTGTCAAACTCGAACTTACTTAAACTTATCCTGTAACCATTTGTTTCTGTTTTTTACTATATTTTTTGCTTGTGTCCAGGTGAGACTCTTCTTCCAGTATATTTTACTTTTCTATATTCTTTTATTCTTGTTATAGATTTGATAGACTTATTTACTGAAATTTTATTCTGTAAGTAGGTACCTAGGAAATAAACACATTTAATATACAACCAACTTAAAAAAAAAACACATAGGTATGATCTATATAAAGTTGGCACCAAACTAGCCAGCACCCGGTTTAAGTGTCGTTCTAGTTATAAATTTGGTTATCAAAAATAAAAAATTCATTTAATATTGTTTTTATTTCTATTATTTAATATTTTCTAGTATTTTTATAGAAATGGTAAGTAAATATTTTTTTTTATTATGAGGTGTATTTGAACAAAAATAATTAAATCAAATGTTGGTTGGATCACAGCACCCAAGTCGAAAAAAAGCTAAAAAATATATCTTCCCGTAGTAGTGGGGTCCTAATTTTTTCAGAGTGGGTTTCTTATTACTGTTAGACTAATTTAAAATCATATTGGTTTTGGGTCAAAGTCTCTGAGAGGCTCAAAAAAATAAATTCAGTCACAGCACCCAGGTCGATAAAAAGCTAAACAATACATCTTCCCGTAGTAGTAGGGTCCTAATTTTTTCAGAGTGGGTTTCTCATCACTGTTAGACTAATTTACAATCATATTGGTTTTGGGTCAAAGTCACTGAGAGGCTCAAAAAAATAAATTCAGTCACAGCACCCAGGTCGAAAAAAAGCTAAAAAATATATCTTCCCGTAGTAGTAGGGTCCTAATTTTCTCAGAGTGGGTTTCTCATCACTGTTAGACTAATTTAAAATCATATTGGTTTTGGGACAAAGTCTCTGAGAGGCTCAAAAACTAAATTCAGTCACAGCACCCAGGTCGATAAAAAGCTAAAAAATACATCTTCCCGTAGTAGTAGGGTCCTAATTTTTTCAGAGTGGGTTTCTCATCACTGTTGGACTAATTTACAATCATATTGGTTTTGGGTCAAAGTCACTGAGAGGCTCAAAAAAATAAATTCAGTCACAGCACCCAGGTCGAAAAAAAGCTAAAAAATATATCTTCCCGTAGTAGTAGGGTCCTAATTTTTTTAGAGTGGATTTCTTATTACTTTTAGACTAATTTAAAATCATATTGGTTTTGGGTCAAAGTCTCTGAGAGGCTCAAAAAAATAAATTCAGTCACAGCACCCAGGTCGATAAAAAGCTAAACAATACATCTTCCCGTAGTAGTAGGGTCCTAATTTTTTCAGAGTGGGTTTCTCATCACTGTTAGACTAATTTACAATCATATTGGTTTTGGGTCAAAGTCACTGAGAGGCTCAAAAAAATAAATTCAGTCACAGCACCCAGGTCGAAAAAAAGCTAAAAAATATATCTTCCCGTAGTAGTAGGGTCCTAATTTTTTCAGAGTGGGTTTCTCATCACTGTTAGACTAATTTAAAATCATATTGGTTTTGGGTCAAAGTCTCTGAGAGGCTCAAAAAAATAAATTCAGTCACAGCACCCAGATCGATAAAAAGCTAAAAAATACATCTTCCCGTAGTAGTAGGGTCCTAATTTTTTCAGAGTGGGTTTCTCATCACTGTTGGACTAATTTAAAATCATATTGGTTTTGGGTCAAAATCTCTGAGAGGCTCAAAAAAATAAATTCAGTCACAGCACCCAGGTCGAAAAAAAGCTAAAAAATATATCTTCCCGTAGTAGTAGGGTCCTAATTTTTTTAGAGTGGATTTCTCATTACTATTAGACTAATTTAAAATCATATTGGTTTTGGGTCAAAGTCTCTGAGAGGCTCAAAAAAATAAATTCAGTCACAGCACCCAGATCGATAAAAAGCTAAAAAATACATCTTCCCGTAGTAGTAGGGTCCTAATTTTTTCAGAGTGGGTTTCTCATCACTGTTGGACTAATTTAAAATCATATTGGTTTTGGGTCAAAATCTCTGAGAGGCTCAAAAAAATAAATTCAGTCACAGCACCCAGGTCGAAAAAAAGCTAAAAAATATATCTTCCCGTAGTAGTAGGGTCCTATTTTTTTTAGAGTGGATTTCTCATTACTATTAGACTAATTTAAAATCATATTGGTTTTGGGTCAAAGTCTCTGAGAGGCTCAAAAAAATAAATTCAGTCACAGCACCCAGGTCGATAAAAAGCTAAAAAATATATCTTCCCGTAGTAGTAGGGTCCTAATTTTCTCAGAGTGGGTTTCTCATCACTGTTAGACTAATTTAAAATCATATTGGTTTTGGGTCAAAGTCTCTGAGAGGCTCAAAAAAATAAATTCAGTCACAGCACCCAGGTCGATAAAAAGCTAAAAAATACATCTTCCCGTAGTAGTAGGGTCCTAATTTTTTCAGAGTGGGTTTCTCATCACTGTTAGACTAATTTAAAATCATATTGGTTTTGGGTCAAAATCTCTGAGAGGCTCAAAAAAATAAATTCAGTCACAGCACCCAGGTCGAAAAAAAGCTAAAAAATATATCTTCCCGTAGTAGTAGGGTCCTAATTTTTTTAGAGTGGATTTCTCATTACTATTAGACTAATTTAAAATCATATTGGTTTTGGGTCAAAGTCTCTGAGAGGCTCAAAAAAATAAATTCAGTCACAGCACCCAGGTCGAAAAAAAGCTAAAAAATATATCTTCCCGTAGTAGTAGGGTCCTAATTTTTTCAGAGTGGGTTTCTCATCACTGTTAGACTAATTTAAAATCATATTGGTTTTGGGTCAAAGTCTCTGAGAGGCTCAAAAAAATAAATTCAGTCACAGCACCCAGATCGATAAAAAGCTAAAAAATACATCTTCCCGTAGTAGTAGGGTCCTAATTTTTTCAGAGTGGGTTTCTCATCACTGTTGGACTAATTTAAAATCATATTGGTTTTGGGTCAAAATCTCTGAGAGGCTCAAAAAAATAAATTCAGTCACAGCACCCAGGTCGAAAAAAAGCTAAAAAATATATCTTCCCGTAGTAGTAGGGTCCTAATTTTTTTAGAGTGGATTTCTCATTACTTTTAGACTATTTTAAAATCATATTGGTTTTGGGTCAAAGTCTCTGAGAGGCTCAAAAAAATAAATTCAGTCACAGCACCCAGGTCGAAAAAAAGCTAAAAAATATATCTTCCCGTAGTAGTAGGGTCCTAATTTTTTCAGAGTGGGTTTCTCATCACTGTTAGACTAATTTAAAATCATATTGGTTTTGGGTCAAAGTCTCTGAGAGGCTCAAAAAAATAAATTCAGTCACAGCACCCAGGTCGAAAAAAAGCTAAACAATACATCTTCCCGTAGTAGTAGGGTCCTAATTTTTTCAGAGTGGGTTTCTCATCACTGTTAGACTAATTTACAATCATATTGGTTTTGGGTCAAAGTCACTGAGAGGCTCAAAAAAATAAATTCAGTCACAGCACCCAGGTCGAAAAAAAGCTAAAAAATATATCTTCCCGTAGTAGTAGGGTCCTAATTTTTTCAGAGTGGGTTTCTCATCACTGTTAGACTAATTTAAAATCATATTGGTTTTGGGTCAAAGTCTCTGAGAGGCTCAAAAAAATAAATTCAGTCACAGCACCCAGATCGATAAAAAGCTAAAAAATACATCTTCCCGTAGTAGTAGGGTCCTAATTTTTTCAGAGTGGGTTTCTCATCACTGTTGGACTAATTTAAAATCATATTGGTTTTGGGTCAAAATCTCTGAGAGGCTCAAAAAAATAAATTCAGTCACAGCACCCAGGTCGAAAAAAAGCTAAAAAATATATCTTCCCGTAGTAGTAGGGTCCTAATTTTTTTAGAGTGGATTTCTCATTACTTTTAGACTATTTTAAAATCATATTGGTTTTGGGTCAAAGTCTCTGAGAGGCTCAAAAAAATAAATTCAGTCACAGCACCCAGGTCGAAAAAAAGCTAAAAAATATATCTTCCCGTAGTAGTAGGGTCCTAATTTTTTCAGAGTGGGTTTCTCATCACTGTTAGACTAATTTAAAATCATATTGGTTTTGGGTCAAAGTCTCTGAGAGGCTCAAAAAAATAAATTCAGTCACAGCACCCAGGTCGAAAAAAAGCTAAACAATACATCTTCCCGTAGTAGTAGGGTCCTAATTTTTTCAGAGTGGGTTTCTCATCACTGTTAGACTAATTTACAATCATATTGGTTTTGGGTCAAAGTCACTGAGAGGCTCAAAAAAATAAATTCAGTCACAGCACCCAGGTCGAAAAAAAGCTAAAAAATATATCTTCCCGTAGTAGTAGGGTCCTAATTTTTTCAGAGTGGGTTTCTCATCACTGTTAGACTAATTTAAAATCATATTGGTTTTGGGTCAAAGTCTCTGAGAGGCTCAAAAAAATAAATTCAGTCACAGCACCCAGGTCGAAAAAAAGCTAAAAAATATATCTTCCCGTAGTAGTAGGGTCCTAATTTTTTCAGAGTGGGTTTCTCATCACTGTTAGACTAATTTAAAATCATATTGGTTTTGGGTCAAAGTCTCTGAGAGGCTCAAAAAAATAAATTCAGTCACAGCACCCAGATCGATAAAAAGCTAAAAAATACATCTTCCCGTAGTAGTAGGGTCCTAATTTTTTCAGAGTGGGTTTCTCATCACTGTTGGACTAATTTAAAATCATATTGGTTTTGGGTCAAAATCTCTGAGAGGCTCAAAAAAATAAATTCAGTCACAGCACCCAGGTCGAAAAAAAGCTAAAAAATATATCTTCCCGTAGTAGTAGGGTCCTAATTTTTTTAGAGTGGATTTCTCATTACTATTAGACTAATTTAAAATCATATTGGTTTTGGGTCAAAGTCTCTGAGAGGCTCAAAAAAATAAATTCAGTCACAGCACCCAGATCGATAAAAAGCTAAAAAATACATCTTCCCGTAGTAGTAGGGTCCTAATTTTTTCAGAGTGGGTTTCTCATCACTGTTGGACTAATTTAAAATCATATTGGTTTTGGGTCAAAATCTCTGAGAGGCTCAAAAAAATAAATTCAGTCACAGCACCCAGGTCGAAAAAAAGCTAAAAAATATATCTTCCCGTAGTAGTAGGGTCCTAATTTTTTTAGAGTGGATTTCTCATTACTATTAGACTAATTTAAAATCATATTGGTTTTGGGTCAAAGTCTCTGAGAGGCTCAAAAAAATAAATTCAGTCACAGCACCCAGGTCGATAAAAAGCTAAAAAATATATCTTCCCGTAGTAGTAGGGTCCTAATTTTCTCAGAGTGGGTTTCTCATCACTGTTAGACTAATTTAAAATCATATTGGTTTTGGGTCAAAGTCTCTGAGAGGCTCAAAAAAATAAATTCAGTCACAGCACCCAGGTCGATAAAAAGCTAAAAAATACATCTTCCCGTAGTAGTAGGGTCCTAATTTTTTTAGAGTGGATTTCTCATTACTATTAGACTAATTTAAAATTATATTGGTTTTGGGTCAAAGTCTCTGAGAGGCTCAAAAAAATAAATTCAGTCACAGCACCCAGATCGATAAAAAGCTAAAAAATACATCTTCCCGTAGTAGTAGGGTCCTAATTTTTTCAGAGTGGGTTTCTCATCACTGTTGGACTAATTTAAAATCATATTGGTTTTGGGTCAAAATCTCTGAGAGGCTCAAAAAAATAAATTCAGTCACAGCACCCAGGTCGAAAAAAAGCTAAAAAATATATCTTCCCGTAGTAGTAGGGTCCTAATTTTTTTAGAGTGGATTTCTCATTACTATTAGACTAATTTAAAATCATATTGGTTTTGGGTCAAAGTCTCTGAGAGGCTCAAAAAAATAAATTCAGTCACAGCACCCAGATCGATAAAAAGCTAAAAAATACATCTTCCCGTAGTAGTAGGGTCCTAATTTTTTCAGAGTGGGTTTCTCATCACTGTTGGACTAATTTAAAATCATATTGGTTTTGGGTCAAAATCTCTGAGAGGCTCAAAAAAATAAATTCAGTCACAGCACCCAGGTCGAAAAAAAGCTAAAAAATATATCTTCCCGTAGTAGTAGGGTCCTAATTTTTTTAGAGTGGATTTCTCATTACTTTTAGAGTAATTTACAATCATATTGGTTTTGGGTCAAAGTCACTGAGAGGCTCAAAAAAATAAATTCAGTCACAGCACCCAGGTCGAAAAAAAGCTAAAAAATATATCTTCCCGTAGTAGTAGGGTCCTAATTTTTTCAGAGTGGGTTTCTCATCACTGTTGGACTAATTTAAAATCATATTGGTTTTGGGTCAAAGTCTCTGAGAGGCTCAAAAAAATAAATTCAGTCACAGCACCCAGATCGATAAAAAGCTAAAAAATACATCTTCCCGTAGTAGTAGGGTCCTAATTTTTTCAGAGTGGGTTTCTCATCACTGTTGGACTAATTTAAAATCATATTGGTTTTGGGTCAAAATCTCTGAGAGGCTCAAAAAAATAAATTCAGTCACAGCACCCAGGTCGAAAAAAAGCTAAAAAATATATCTTCCCGTAGTAGTAGGGTCCTAATTTTTTTAGAGTGGATTTCTCATTACTATTAGACTAATTTAAAATCATATTGGTTTTGGGTCAAAGTCTCTGAGAGGCTCAAAAAAATAAATTCAGTCACAGCACCCAGATCGATAAAAAGCTAAAAAATACATCTTCCCGTAGTAGTAGGGTCCTAATTTTTTCAGAGTGGGTTTCTCATCACTGTTGGACTAATTTAAAATCATATTGGTTTTGGGTCAAAATCTCTGAGAGGCTCAAAAAAATAAATTCAGTCACAGCACCCAGGTCGAAAAAAAGCTAAAAAATATATCTTCCCGTAGTAGTGGGGTTCTAATTTTTTCAGAGTGGGTTTCTCATTACTATTAGACTAATTTAAAATCATATTGGTTTTGGGTCAAAGTCTCTGAGAGGCACCCAAGTCGATAAAAAGCTAAAAAATATATCTTCCCGTAGTAGTAGGGTCCTAATTTTTTGTTTTTTTTTTCGTTTTACGAAAAAAGAAACTTTTTTTAAAATTTTTTTTTTTAATATTTTTTTTGGTTTCGTTCATCCTGCGCCCCCTTTCAAACTTTTTTCAATTTAGTTTTTCACTAAAATATGCATTTTACCATTGTCCAACATCTGCATACTCAGCTCCTTAAAAAAATTAATAGTTTTTTCTCTAAATGTTCTGGTCGATTCCAGGAGCTGGGCGGTTTTGCTTATTAAAGTTATAATTTTTTTTTTTTTTTGAAAATATCGTTTGGTTTCGTTATTTTTTCGCTGATCCTTATTTTTTTTTTCGTTTTACGGAAAAAGAAAATTTTTTGAAAAATTTTTTTTTTAATATTTCGTTTGTTTTCGTTATATTTTCGCTCATCCTGCGCCCCCTATCAAACTTTTTTCAATTTAGTTTTTCACTAAAATATGCATTTTACCATTGTCCAACATCTGCATACTCAGCTCCTTAAAAAAATTAATAGTTTTTCCTCTAAATGTTCTGGTCGATTCCAGGAGCTGGGCGGTTTTGCTTATTAAAGTTATAATTTTTTTTTTTTTTGAAAATATCGTTTGGTTTCGTTATTTTTTCGCTGATCCTTATTTTTTTTTCGTTTTACGAAAAAAGAAAATTTTTTGAAAATTTTTTTTTTTTTTAATATTTCGTTTGTTTTCGTTATATTTTCGCTCATCCTGCGCCCCCTATCGAACTTTTTTCAATTTTTTTTTCACTAAAATATGCATTTTACCATTTTCCAACATGTAAATACTCAACTCCTTAAAAAAAATGAATGGTTTTTCCTCTAAATGTTCTGGTCGATTCCAGGAGCTGGGCGGTTTTGCTTATTAAATTTATAAAAAAAATTTTTTTCGTTTTATGAAAAAAGAAACTTTTGAAAATATATTTTTTTTTTTGAAAATATTTCGTTTGGTTTCGTTTTTTTTTTTCGCTCATAAAACTTTTTTCAATTTTTTTTTCACTAAAATATGCATTTTACCAAAGTCCAACATGTACACACTCAACTCCTTTAAAAAAAATAATAGTTTTTCCTCTATATGTTCTGGTCGATTCCAGGTTTTGCTTATTAAATTTATAAAAAAAAATTTTTTTTTGAAAATATCGTTTGGTTTCGTTATTTTTTCGCTGATCCTTATTTTTTTTTCGTTTTACGGAAAAAGAAAATTTTTTGAAAAAATTTTTTTTTTTTTTAATATTTCGTTTGGTTTCGTTATATTTTTGCTCATCCTGCGCCCCCTATCGAACTTTTTTCAATTTTTTTTTCACTAAAATATACATTTTACCATTGTCCAACATGTACATACCCAGCTCCTTAAAAAAAATTAATAGTTTTTCCTCGAAATGTTCTGGTCGATTCCAGGAGCTGGGCGGTTTTGCTTATTAAATTTATAAAAAAATATTTTTCGTTTTTTTTTTTCGTTTTATAAAACAAAAAACTTTTTTGAAAATATTTTTTTTTTTTTGAAAATATTTTGTTTGGTTTCGTTTTTTTTTCGCTCATCCTGCACCCCCTATCAAACTTTTTTCAATTTTTTTTTAACTAAAATATGCATTTTACCAAAGTCCAACATGTACACACTCAACTCCTTTAAAAAAATGAATAGTTTTTCCTCTATATGTTCTGGTCCATTCCAGGAGCTGGGCGGTTTTGCTTATTAAATTTATAAAAAAAAAAATTTTTGAAAATATCGTTTGGTTTCGTTATTTTTTCGCTGATCCTTATTTTTTTTTTTTCGTTTTACGGAAAAAGAAAATTTTTTGAAAAATTTTTTTTTAATATTTCGTTTGGTTTCGTTATATTTTCGCTCATCCTGCCCCCTATCGAACTTTTTTCAATTTTTTTTTCACTAAAATATACATTTTACCATTGTCCAACATGTACATACCCAGCTCCTTAAAAAAAATTAATAGTTTTTCCTCTAAATGTTCTGGTCGATTCCAGGAGCTGGGCGGTTTTGCTTATTAAACTTATAAAAAAAATTTTTTCGTTTTTTTTTTCGTTTTATGAAACAAAAAACTTTTTTGAAAATATTTTTTTTTTGAAAATATTTTGTTTGGTTTCGTTATTTTTCGCTCATCCTGCCCCCTATCAAACTTTTTTCAATTTTTTTTTAACTAAAATATGCATTTTACCAAAGTCCAACATGTACATATTCAAAAAAAAATGAATAGTTTTTCCTCTATATGTTCTGGTCGATTCCAGGAGCTGGGCGGTTTTGCTTATTAAATTTATAAAAAAAAAAATTTTTTGAAAATATCGTTTGGTTTCGTTACTTTTTCGTTGATCCTTATTTTTTTTTTCGTTTTACGGAAAAAGAAAATTTTTTGAAAAAATTTTTTTTTTTTTTAATATTTCGTTTGGTTTCGTTATATTTTCGCTCATCCTGCGCCCCCTATCGAACTTTTTTCAATTTTTTTTTCACTAAAATATACATTTTACCATTGTCCAACATGTACATACCCAGCTCCTTAAATATATGTTCTGGTCGACTCCAGGAGCTGGGCGGTTTTGCTTATTAAATTTATAAAAAAAAATTTTTCGTTTTTTTTTTTTCGTTTTATGAAACAAAAGACTTTTTTGAAAATATTTTTTTTTTTTGAAAATATTTTGTTTGGTTTCGTTTTTTTTTCGCTCATCCTGCGCCCCCTATCAAACTTTTTTCAATTTTTTTTCACTAAAATATGCATTTTACCAAAGTCCAATATGTACATATTCAGCTCCTTTAAAAAAATGCATAGTTTTTCCTCTATATGTTCTGGTCGATTCCAGGAGCTGGGCGGTTTTGCTTATTAAATTTATAAAAAAAAATTTTTTTTTGAAAATGTCCTTTGGTTTCGTTATTTTTTCGCTGATCCTTATTTTTTTTTTCGTTTTACGAAAAAAAAAATTTTAAAAAATTTTTTTTTTTTTTAATATTTCGTTTGGTTTCGTTATATTTTCGCTCATCCTGCGCCCCCTATCAAACTTTTTTCAATTTTTTTTTCACTAAAATATGCATTTTACCATTGTCCAACATGTGTATACTCAGCTCCTTAAAAAAAATAATATTTTTTCCTCTAAATGATCTTGAAAAAAAAAATTTTTAAACTTGAAAAAAAAAATTAAATTTTTTTTTTAATTTTTTTTATGTTTTTGATTTTAATGAACTATAGGGGATTATTTTTTTGGCAGAAGTATTTTTTTCGTTATCTAAAGATTTCGTTTGGTTTCGTTTTCTTTCGCTCATCCTGCGCCCCCTATCGAACTTTTTTCAATTTTTTTTTCACTAAAATAACATTTTACCAAAGTCCAACATGTACATACTCAACTCCTTAAAAAAAAATTAATAGTTTTTCCTCTATATGTTCTGGTCGATTTCAGGAGCTGGGCGGTTTTGCTTATTAAATTTATAATTTTTTTTGAAAATATCGTTTGGTTTCGTTATTTTTTCGCTGATCCTTATTTTTTTTTCGTTTTAGGAAAAAAAAATTTTTTGAAAAAATTTTTTTTTTTTAATATTTCGTTTGGTTTCGTTATATTTTCGCTCATCCTGCGGGGCGCAAACTTTTTTTTCAATTTTTCGTTTCACTAAAATATGCATTTTACCATTGTCCATGTGCATACTCAGCTCCTTAAAAAAAATAATGGTTTTTCCTCTAAATGATCTTAAAAAAAATTTTTAAACTTGAAAAAAAAAATAAAAATTTTTTTTAATTTTTTTTATGTTTTTGATTTTAATGAACTATAGGGGATTATTTTTTTGGCAGAAGTATTTTTTTCGTTATCTAAAGATTTCGTTTGGTTTCGTTTTCTTTCGCTCATCCTGCGCCCCCTATCGAACTTTTTTCAATTTTTTTTTCACTAAAATAACATTTTACCAAAGTCCAACATGTACATACTCAACTCCTTAAAAAAAATTAATAGTTTTTCCTCTATATGTTCTGGTCGATTTCAGGAGCTGGGCGGTTTTGCTTATTAAATTTATAATTTTTTTTGAAAATATCGTTTGGTTTCGTTATTTTTTCGCTGATCCTTATTTTTTTTTCGTTTTAGGAAAAAAAAATTTTTTGAAAAAATTTTTTTTTTAATATTTCGTTTGGTTTCGTTATATTTTCGCTCATCCTGCGGGGCGCAAACTTTTTTTTCAATTTTTCGTTTCACTAAAATATGCATTTTACCATTGTCCATGTGCATACTCAGCTCCTTAAAAAAAATAATGGTTTTTCCTCTAAATGATCTTAAAAAAAAATTTTAAAATTTTAAAAAAAAATTTGATTTTTTTTTATTTTTTTTTATGTTTTTGATTTTAATTAACTATAGGGGATTATTTTTTTGGCAGAAGTATTTTTTTTTGTTATCTAAAGATTTCGTTTGGTTTCGTTTTCTTTCGCTCATCCTTTTTTGAAAATATTTTTTTTTGAAAATATTTCTTTTGGTTTCGTTTATTTTTCGCTCATCCTGCGCCCCCTATCAAACTTTTTTAATTTTTTTTTCACTAAAATATGCATTTTACCAAAGTCCAACATGTACATACGCAACTCCTTTAAAAAAATGAATAGTTTTTCCTCTATATGTTCTGGTCGATTCCAGGAGCTGGGCGGTTTTGCTTATTAAATTTATAAAAAAAAAATTTTTTTTCAAAATATCGTTTGGTTTCGTTATTTTTTCGCTGATCCTTATTTTTTTTTTTTTTCGTTTTACGGAAAAAGAAAATTTTTTGAAAAAAAATTTTTTTTCTTAATATTTCGTTTGGTTTCGTTATATTTTCGCTCATCCTGCGCCCCCTATCAAACTTTTTTCAATTTTTTTTTCACTAAAATATACATTTTACCATTGTCCAACATGTGCATACTCAGCTCCTTAAAAAAAATAATGTTTTTTCCTCTAAATGATCTTGAAAAAAAAATTTGAAATTTTTTTTTAATTTCTTTTATGTTTTTGATTTTAATGAACTATAGGGGATTATTTTTTTGGCAGAAGTATTTTTTTTTGTTATCTAAAGATTTCGTTTGGTTTCGTTTTCTTTCGCTCATCCCGCGCCCCCTATCGAACTTTTTTCAATTTTTTTTTCACTAAAATATACATTTTATCAAAGTCCAACATGTACATACTCAACTCCTTAAAAAAAATTAATAGTTTTTCCTCTATATGTTCTGGTCGATTCCAGGAGCTGGGCGGTTTTGCTTATTAAATTTATTTATTTATTGTTTTTTTGAAAATATCGTTTGGTTTCGTTATTTTTTCGCTGATCCTTATTTTTTTTTCGTTTTACGGAAAAAGAAAATTTTTTGAAAAAAAATTTTTTTTTTAATATTTCGTTTGGTTTCGTTATATTTTCGCTCATCCTGCGCCCCCTATCGAACTTTTTTCATTTTTTTTTTTCACTAAAATATGCATTTTACCATTTTCCAACATGTACATACTCAACTCCTTAAAAAAAATGAATGGTTTTCCTCTAAATGTTCTGGTCGATTCCAGGAGCTGGGTGGTTTTGCTTCATTAATTTTTTTTTTGTTTTTTTTTTTATTTTTTTTCGTTTTACGAAAAAAGAAACTTTTTTGAAAAAAAAAATAAAAATAGTCGAAATGGTTTTTCCTCTAAATGTTCTGGCCGATTCCAGGAGCTGGGCGATTTTGCTTCATTAAATTTATAAAAAAATTTTTTTTGTTTTTTTTTTTAATTTTTTTTAGTTTTACAAAAAAAGAAACTTTTTTGAATTTTTTTTTTAAATTTCGTTTGGGCCGGTGCTGCGATAAAATTTATTTTTTTGAGCCTCTCAGAGACTTCGACCCGAAACCAATATGATTTTAAATTAGTCTAACTGTAATGAGAAATCCACTCTAAAAAAATTAGGACCCTACTACTACGGGAAGATATATTTTTTAGCTTTTTTTTGACCTGGGTGCTGTGACTGAATTTATTTTTTTGAGCCTCTCAGAGACTTTGACCCAAAACCAATATGATTTTAAATTAGTCTAACTGTAATGAGAAATCCACTCTAAAAAAATTAGGACCCTAATACTACGGGAAGATATATTTTTTAGCTTTTTTTTGACCTGGGTGCTGTGACTGAATTTATTTTTTTGAGCCTCTCAGAGACTTCGACCCGAAACCAATATGATTGTAAATTAGTCTAACAGTGATGAGAAACCCACTCTGAAAAAATTAGGACCCTACTACTACGGGAAGATATAATTTTTAGCTTTTTATCGACCTGTGTGCTGTGACTGAATTTATTTTTTTGAGCCTCTCAGAGACTTTGACCCAAAACCAATATGATTTTAAATTAGTCTAACAGTAATAAGAAATCCACTCTGAAAAAATTAGGACCCTAATACTACGGGAAGATATATTTTTTAGCTTTTTTTTGACCTGGGTGCTGTGACTGAATTTATTTTTTTGAGCCTCTCAGAGACTTTGACCCAAAACCAATATGATTGTAAATTAGTCTAACAGTGATGAGAAACCCACTCTGAAAAAATTAGGACCCTACTACTACGGGAAGATATAATTTTTAGCTTTTTATCGACCTGGGTGCTGTGACTGAATTTATTTTTTTGAGCCTCTCAGAGACTTTGACCCAAAACCAATATGATTGTAAATTAGTCTAACAGTGATGAGAAACCCACTCTGAAAAAATTAGGACCCTACTACTACGGGAAGATATAATTTTTAGCTTTTTATCGACCTGGGTGCTGTGACTGAATTTATTTTTTTGAGCCTCTCAGAGACTTTGACCCAAAACCAATATGATTGTAAATTAGTCTAACAGTGATGAGAAACCCACTCTGAAAAAATTAGGACCCTACTACTACGGGAAGATATAATTTTTAGCTTTTTATCGACCTGGGTGCTGTGACTGAATTTATTTTTTTGAGCCTCTCAGAGACTTTGACCCAAAACCAATATGATTGTAAATTAATCTAACAGTGATGAGAAACCCACTCTGAAAAAATTAGGACCCTACTACTACGGGAAGATATAATTTTTAGCTTTTTATCGACCTGGGTGCTGTGACTGAATTTATTTTTTTGAGCCTCTCAGAGACTTTGACCCAAAACCAATATGATTGTAAATTAGTCTAACAGTGATGAGAAACCCACTCTGAAAAAATTAGGACCCTACTACTACGGGAAGATATAATTTTTAGCTTTTTATCGACCTGGGTGCTGTGACTGAATTTATTTTTTTGAGCCTCTCAGAGACTTTGACCCAAAACCAATATGATTGTAAATTAGTCTAACAGTGATGAGAAACCCACTCTGAAAAAATTAGGACCCTACTACTACGGGAAGATATAATTTTTAGCTTTTTATCGACCTGGGTGCTGTGACTGAATTTATTTTTTTGAGCCTCTCAGACTTTGACCCAAAACCAATATGATTGTAAATTAGTCTAATAGTGATGAGAAACCCACTCTGAAAAAATTAGGACCCTACTACTACGGGAAGATATAATTTTTAGCTTTTTATCGACCTGGGTGCTGTGACTGAATTTATTTTTTTGAGCCTCTCAGAGACTTTGACCCAAAACCAATATGATTGTAAATTAGTCTAACAGTGATGAGAAACCCACTCTGAAAAAATTAGGACCCTACTACTACGGGAAGATATAATTTTTAGCTTTTTATCGACCTGGGTGCTGTGACTGAATTTATTTTTTTGAGCCTCTCAGAGACTTTGACCCAAAACCAATATGATTGTAAATTAGTCTAATAGTGATGAGAAACCCACTTTGAAAAAATTAGGACCCTACTACTACGGGAAGATATAATTTTTAGCTTTTTATCGACCTGGGTGCTGTGACTGAATTTATTTTTTTGAGCCTCTCAGAGACTTTGACCCAAAACCAATATGATTTTAAATTAGTCTAACAGTAATGAGAAATCCACTCTGAAAAAATTAGGACCCTACTACTACGGGAAGATCTATTTTTTAGCTTTTTTTCGACCTGGGTGCTGTGACTGAATTTATTTTTTTGAGCCTCTCAGACTTTGACCCAAAACCAATATGATTGTAAATTAGTCTAACAGTGATGAGAAACCCACTCTGAAAAAATTAGGACCCTACTACTACGGGAAGATATAATTTTTAGCTTTTTATCGACCTGGGTGCTGTGACTGAATTTATTTTTTTGAGCCTCTCAGACTTTGACCCAAAACCAATATGATTGTAAATTAGTCTAATAGTGATGAGAAACCCACTCTGAAAAAATTAGGACCCTACTACTACGGGAAGATATAATTTTTAGCTTTTTATCGACCTGGGTGCTGTGACTGAATTTATTTTTTTGAGCCTCTCAGACTTTGACCCAAAACCAATATGATTGTAAATTAGTCTAATAGTGATAAGAAACCCACTCTGAAAAAATTAGGACCCTACTACTACGGGAAGATATAATTTTTAGCTTTTTATCGACCTGGGTGCTGTGACTGAATTTATTTTTTTGAGCCTCTCAGAGACTTTGACCCAAAACCAATATGATTGTAAATTAGTCTAATAGTGATGAGAAACCCACTTTGAAAAAATTAGGACCCTACTACTACGGGAAGATATAATTTTTAGCTTTTTATCGACCTGGGTGCTGTGACTGAATTTATTTTTTTGAGCCTCTCAGAGACTTTGACCCAAAACCAATATGATTTTAAATTAGTCTAACAGTAATGAGAAATCCACTCTGAAAAAATTAGGACCCTACTACTACGGGAAGATCTATTTTTTAGCTTTTTTTCGACCTGGGTGCTGTGACTGAATTTATTTTTTTGAGCCTCTCAGACTTTGACCCAAAACCAATATGATTGTAAATTAGTCTAATAGTGATGAGAAACCCACTTTGAAAAAATTAGGACCCTACTACTACGGGAAGATATATTTTTTAGCTTTTTATCGACCTGGGTGCTGTGACTGAATTTATTTTTTTGAGCCTCTCAGAGACTTTGACCCAAAACCAATATGATTTTAAATTAGTCTAACAGTAATAAGAAATACACTCTGAAAAAATTAGGACCCTAATACTACGGGAAGATATAATTTTTAGCTTTTTATCGACCTGGGTGCTGTGACTGAATTTATTTTTTTGAGCCTCTCAGAGACTTTGACCCAAAACCAATATGATTGTAAATTAGTCTAACAGTGATGAGAAACCCACTCTGAAAAAATTAGGACCCTACTACTACGGGAAGATATAATTTTTAGCTTTTTATCGACCTGGGTGCTGTGACTGAATTTATTTTTTTGAGCCTCTCAGAGACTTTGACCCAAAACCAATATGATTTTAAATTAGTCTAACAGTAATGAGAAATCCACTCTGAAAAAATTAGGACCCTTCTACTACGGGAAGATCTATTTTTTAGCTTTTTTTCGACCTGGGTGCTGTGACTGAATTTATTTTTTTGAGCCTCTCAGACTTTGACCCAAAACCAATATGATTGTAAATTAGTCTAATAGTGATGAGAAACCCACTTTGAAAAAATTAGGACCCTACTACTACGGGAAGATATATTTTTTAGCTTTTTATCGACCTGGGTGCTGTGACTGAATTTATTTTTTTGAGCCTCTCAGAGACTTTGACCCAAAACCAATATGATTGTAAATTAGTCTAACAGTGATGAGAAACCCACTCTGAAAAAATTAGGACCCTACTACTACGGGAAGATATAATTTTTAGCTTTTTATCGACCTGGGTGCTGTGACTGAATTTATTTTTTTGAGCCTCTCAGAGACTTTGACCCAAAACCAATATGATTTTAAATTAGTCTAACAGTAATGAGAAATCCACTCTGAAAAAATTAGGACCCTACTACTACGGGAAGATATATTTTTTAGCTTTTTATCGACCTGGGTGCTGTGACTGAATTTATTTTTTTGAGCCTCTCAGAGACTTTGACCCAAAACCAATATGATTGTAAATTAGTCTAACAGTGATGAGAAACCCACTTTGAAAAAATTAGGACCCTACTACTACGGGAAGATATATTTTTTAGCTTTTTATCGACCTGGGTGCTGTGACTGAATTTATTTTTTTGAGCCTCTCAGAGACTTTGACCCAAAACCAATATGATTTTAAATTAGTCTAACACTAATTAGAAATCCACTCTGAAAAAATTAGGACCCTACTACTACGGGAAGATATATTTTTTAGCTTTTTTTCGACCTGGGTGCTGTGACTGAATTTATTTTTTTGAGCCTCTCAGAGACTTTGACCCAAAACCAATATGATTTTAAATTGGTCTAACAGTAATGAGAAATCCACTCTGAAAAAATTAGGACCCTACTACTACGGGAAGATATATTTTTTAGCTTTTTTTTGACCTGGGTGCTGTGACTGAATTTATTTTTTTGAGCCTCTCAGAGACTTTGACCCAAAACCAATATGATGGTAAATTAGTCTGACAGTGATGAGAAACCCACTCTGAAAAAATTAGGACCCTACTACTACGGGAAGATATATTTTTTAGCTTTTTATCGACCTGGGTGCTGTGACTGAATTTATTTTTTTGAGCCTCTCAGAGAATTTGACCCAAAACCAATATGATTTTAAATTGGTCTAACAGTAATGAGAAATCCACTCTGAAAAAATTAGGACCCTACTACTACGGGAAGATATATTTTTTAGCTTTTTTTTGACCTGGGTGCTGTGACTGAATTTATTTTTTTGAGCCTCTCAGAGACTTTGACCCAAAACCAATATGATGGTAAATTAGTCTGACAGTGATGAGAAACCCACTCTGAAAAAATTAGGACCCTACTACTACGGGAAGATATATTTTTTAGCTTTATATCGACCTGGGTGCTGTGACTGAATTTATTTTTTTGAGCCTCTCAGAGACTTTGACCCAAAACCAATATGATTTTAAATTGGTCTAACAGTAATGAGAAATCCACTCTGAAAAAATTAGAACCCTACTACTACGGGAAGATATATTTTTTAGCTTTTTTTTGACCTGGGTGCTGTGACTGAATTTATTTTTTTGAGCCTCTCAGAGACTTTGACCCAAAACCAATATGATGGTAAATTAGTCTGACAGTGATGAGAAACCCACTCTGAAAAAATTAGGACCCTACTACTACGGGAAGATATATTTTTTAGCTTTTTATCGACCTGGGTGCTGTGACTGAATTTATTTTTTTTGAGCCTCTCAGAGACTTTGACCTGTCGTATTTGATTGTTTAATGTTTGTTTGTAAATTAAAGATTGTTTTTAAAGTATTTGTTCGTTTTATTTCCAGTACATCCGCTTCGGTCTGGGGGTATAGAGAGAGAGAGAGTGTTCGCCAGAGCGAGAGGGAGATATCCCTTTTTCGGGATACCAACATAATATCCCTAGGTTTGAATGTGACACCTCTCTTCACCTTCAGATATTTAACAGCGGTTAAATATTTTACAAAAATAATATTACAATAACACAAGGAAATTTATAACTTCAAAATTTAGATTTGAAAAAATAAAATGTAAATTAATTTAAAAGATAATTTTAGATAAGTATGAAAAAATAAGATTCTAAGGTAAGTATTAAAAATAAGATTTTAAGGTAGGTATGAAAAATGAGATTTTAAGGTAAGTATGAAAAATAAGATTTTAAGGTAAGTATTAAGAATAAGATTTTAAGGTAAGTATTATTTATGTTCCAGAAGTTTGGCAGGCGGCTTCCTGGTGCGGGCAGATCGACGTGGGCCCGTCGGCGTCTCGGGGACCGGTGTGTTTAAGTGAGCGCCCCGGAGGGCTGCGGCGGCTTCTGTCACCCCCCTCTCTTCCGGGGAGCTCGATTCCGGCGTCGGCGTCGATGGACTACTGTCGCCTGTTTGGTACTCCAGGTCGGTTTCAGGGCTGAGACCGATGAAGGGCTCGTACTCCGGACTTGCCAGGTCAGAGGTCGTTGCTTCAGGTGAACTCTGACTTTCGCCTGCTGTTGATGGAACATGAGGTCGCTCGTCGGTTGCTTCTCTTGGTCTGCTTTCTAGGGCATCTCCAGGGTCTGTCGTATTCTGGGACGCTCGGACAACGTCTCCTGGGACTGCTAGGCTCTGGGACGTGTGGGCAACGTCTCCTGGGGCTGCGTGGCTCTGGGATGTGTGGGCAACGTCTCCTGGGGCTGCGTGGCTCTGGGACGTATGGGCACCATCTTCTTGAGTTGCATGAAGGCTTCTGCTTTCCTCCTCTTCTTCTAGGGGCAGGAAAATCAGGTTTTTTTGTCACAGTGGTCTGTTTCTGTTCGGTTTTCACTGCAATCTCTGGGGATTTCTTAGTCATCACCTGGGGTTGTTCTTGTGTTCTGAGTTTCTTGAAGTGTGAGGAGTTTCTACACACCTCTTTACCTTGTCTTCCGGCGGTTATTTGGGTATTTTTGATCTTCGTTATTTTATATGGGTTTTTTTCGTATAAGGGCGTTAGGGCGTTGTTTTTCTTTGTCTGGAGGAGCACTAGGTCGCCTATTTCGAAGTTGTGGCTTTGTGTTTTTCTTTTCAGGTTTGCATCTTCGTTGTATTTGTTTCTTTTATCTGTGTTTTCTGTAGTTTGAGTTTTGGTTGTGGGTAGGTAGTGGTTTACAGGTCTTTTGTATATCATCTCAAAAGGTGATTTTTGTGTGGCAGCGTGTGGTGTGCTTCTGTAGCTGAATAAAAACTCGTTGATACTGTTTTGAAAGTCTTTTAGCGTGCCGGTTTCGTTGCATCTGAGTGACTTTTTCAATGTCTTGACTAGGCGTTCAATCATACCATTTGATTCGGGCCAATATGGGGCGATTTTGACATGTTTGATTCCTAGGTTGCTTAGGTACTCGGTAAACTTGTGACTGTTGAAGGGTGGTCCATTGTCACTTTTGACCTTTACTGCCAGGCCAAAGGTCACCCATATTCTGTCAAGTATTGGTTTTACGTTTTCAAACGATGTAGATGGTACAATTTCTGCAAATGGGAATCTAGAATGTTCATCTATGGCTAGAAAAATATACTTTCCATTCGGGAAAGCTCCGGCAAAATCTACATCGATTTGGTCCATTGGTTCTGTCGCTTCTGGTGGTGTTGTGATTGTTTCTCTTTTTGTCTTTGGTGTGTTCGTTTGACAGTTTATGCAAGTTTTTACTTTTTCTTCAATTTTTGCATCCATTCCTGGGAACCACAGCTTGGAGCGTAAGAGTTGTTTTGTTCTTACAATTCCTGGGTGTGATTCATGGGCTAGGTCTATGACCTTATTCTGCAGACTTTCTGGAATGACCAGGCGGCTTCTTCTCAAGATAACGCCATTTTTGACGGTCAGTTCGCTCATAATTTTTTTGTACGGTTGCAACCGTGGATCTTGTAAACAATTTTTTCTTCCAGTCAAATGTGTTTTTAGACTGTTCAGTACTTTGTTTTTGTCTGTCTCTTTCCTGATTTCTTCTATCTGCAGTCTTTTCGGGGTACTTGTCATGAGTACAAAATCGGCGTATTTTTCCACTTTGTTTTTGCTTTCTGTTGTCCAATTGGGGTACCTGGATAGGTAATCTGATGGGTTTGTTTTTCCTGGCTGGTGTTTCACTATGAAGTTATAAGGCTGCACTCTCAGCGCAAGGCGCTCTAGTCTTAAGCTTGGAAGTGAGAATGGGTTTTGAAGAATGGTCACCAGGGGGCGGTGGTCTGTATACAGGGTGAAACAGCACCCATATAGATAAATATGAAAATGCTGGATGGCCCAAGTAGCTGCCACCATCTCTTTCTCAATCTGTGAGTATTTTTGTTCCACCTGACTTAAACTTCGGCTTCCATATGCTACTACCTCTACACTTTCCTTGTTCCTTTGGCATAAAATTGAACCTACACCAAAGGGTCCTGCGTCCACGTAGACTTCCGTAGCTTTCTTTGTGTCGTAATATGCTAACTTTGTTACATCTAGCAGGTTTTTCTTTAGACTGTCAAATGTTTGTTGGTGTTTTTCCGTCCAGTTGAAAATCGTTTTCTTTAATGTCAGTTCTCGCAGTATTCTTGTTTTGTTCGCCAGGTTATTTAAGAACTTCCCCAAAAAGTTTAACATTCCTAGTAAGCTTCTCACTTCTGTGACATTTTCAGGTGGTTTCATGTTCAGAAAAGTCTCAACTTTACTACTGTCTGGTAATATCCCTGTTGGCGTGAACTTGTGGCCAAAATACACTATGCTCTCTTGTTTAAAACTGCACTTTTCAATGTTCACTGTTAGCGATGCCTCTTCTAGTGTTTTTAACAGGCTGACTAGGGCTTCGTCGTGTTCTTCTTCTGTTTTTCCAAAAACTAGGATGTCGTCACTGAAGTTAATTGTATTTCTCACCCTTGATATCACCTGTCTCACGATATTTTGGAACTTCTCCGCTGCTGCGTTAAGACCAAAGAACAATGTTTTATATCTGAACAAACCAATGTGTGTTGAGAAAGTTGTTATAAACCGGCTTTTCTTTGTCAGACATACCTGCAGATACCCATCTCTTAGGTCTACTTTGGAGAATAGAATTGCCCCTGTTAAAAGCTGCACTAGGTCATCTATCGTGGGTGTTATGTGCCGTTCCCTTAGTATAGCTTTGTTGGCGCAACGCATATCTACGCACATACGCAGTTTTCCGGTACTCTTGGGCACAATTGTTATCGCTGAAACCCACGGTGTGGGGCCTTCTGCCTCCTCAATAATGTCTTCTTGCAACAACCTTTTTATTTCAGTCTCTACAAATGGTCTCATGTGTATGGGGACTCTGCGGTGCCTCTGTGCTACTGGTGCAATCGTGTTGTCAATATGGAGTTCTACTTCTAGCCCATTTAGCCTTCCTATGCCGCTCATGAGCTTTGGAAACTGTTTGATAATGTTTTCTTTTGTTATTTGTTTATTTTCTGTTTTTGAGGTTATGTTGTACGTTAGTGTGATAAGTCCTAGACTTTTTGACGTTTCAAAACTGAGAAGGCTCTCTGCCTTTCCTTTCACTACCTGGATGACCGTGTTTACCTCTTTGTCCTTGTGCTTTAGGCATGCTGTGAACTTCCCGGCTAGGTTTAGTGAGCTTGCATTGCTGTAGCCATATGCCACTTGTGCAGTGGGTTTTAGCTCAACTTTCTTCTGTTTCTTCAGTGTTTCTTCACTGATAACGTTTATCGACGAACCCGTATCTATTATGAACGTGATTCGCTGTTTGTTGACAGTCACGTCCACAGTCGGAGTCTTCTTCTTCTTCTTCTTGTTCGTTGCCAGCATGAACGAAACGTCAGATTCTTCACCTTCTGTTTCCGTCTCTTCATTTTTGTGTACCCTGTTTACCGTTTTGTTTTTCGAAAGGCACATTCGTGCGTAATGGTTCATTTTTCCGCACGCTTTGCACTTTCTTCCCTTCGCCGGACAAGTTTTTAAGCCATCTTTATGCCACTCGTAGCCACAATTCTTGCATTTTTCTTCTTCTCTGTGTTTTCTTTGTTGCCAGTTGTTCCTTCCTTCTTGTTTGTTCGTTTGACTCTGTTTCCACTCTTGTTTGTTTGTCCCACTGTTCCTTTGTGTTTTGAAATTGACTCTGTTTATTGTTGTTCCTTGTTTTTCTTCTATCTTTTCTACTTGTTGTTTTGTAGCTTCTTTTGTTTTGGCTACGTCTAATAGTTTTTCTAATGTGGGCTGTTCCGCCAGCCCATAGGCTCTTAGTTCCGAGTTGTTTGTGCTTAATATAATCTGGTTTTTAACTTCTTCCTTCTTGTTCTTGAATCCACAGTTTGTGGCTAACTGCAAAAGTCTTGAATAGAACTGCTCTATGGACTCTCCTTCGAGCTGCTTTGCTTGTCTGAAGTTGAAGATTTCAAAACTAGTGTTTGTCTGTGGTTTAAAATGTTTTGATAGTATTTTCTTTGTTTTCTCATACAGGGATGTGACCAGCGGTTGCTCCTCTGCATCCTCTTCCAGCGCCAGATATAAGTCATACACCTGCTCGCCTGCGAAGTGCAGTAGCAGGGCCTTCTTTCTGTCATCTTTGTCTATGCCTGTTGCTAACAGGTAGTTATCGAAGCGGTTTACCCAGCGCTCCCATTTTGCGCCTAGGTTTCCTTGATCTATTTCGAATGGTTGTATTCCTGACCCAGCCATTGTGCTCACTGTGGCCATACCTCTTCTTCGAAAATTTTATTTTGAAATTCCGCTGATTTCCACTCACACACCTAAACTCAACATTTTCACCTGCACTATCGCTTAATACACCACACACCACACCCACATATATCAAACCACTATTTATATGCCAGAAACTTATTATTTTATGCCAACTAACCTCTTCGACCATGTGCTCTCCTTTTTCCGCCTTTTTTTGTAAATTTTGTGTTATTTGCCCTTACCTTTTCGCCATCCGTAGTCGCCAGTGTCGTATTTGATTGTTTAATGTTTGTTTGTAAATTAAAGATTGTTTTTAAAGTATTTGTTCGTTTTATTTCCAGTACATCCGCTTCGGTCTGGGGGTATAGAGAGAGAGAGAGTGTTCGCCAGAGCGAGAGGGAGATATCCCTTTTTCGGGATACCAACATAATATCCCTAGGTTGGAATGTGACATGACCCATAACCAATATGATTGTAAATTAGTCTAACAGTGATGAGAAACCCACTCTGAAAAAATAAGAACTCTGCTACTACGGGAAGATCTATTTTTTAGCTTTTTTTCGACATTGGTGCTGGGATTGAATTTATTTTTTTACTACTAACGTTCGTTTTAAAATTGTTTTTTTTATTTATAAAAAGTCGAAACCAAACCAAAATGTAGATTACTTACAAATTTCTAATTAATATACTTAAAAAACAACATTTTACTCTCATTTTACACAATATTTACTTTCTTACACAACATATTTTTCTTAATCGGAACAACACTCAACGGGGTGCTGGATTCTTGGTGCCAACTTTATATCCGTCATAGGTATGTCATTTTGTTGATTTGATTTGTTTTTTCTTAAAATATTACAAAATTAATTAACAAAATTGCGACGCATAAAAAGAATTGATGTTAGTCTGATAAAAAAGTTCAAATTGTACACAAATATCCTTTATTTATCAAAGTAATAATACTAATTTGCTAAACACCGTTGTAAAATAAAGAAAATATTACTTACCGCCACGCCTAACAACAGACAAGGTGCCATCTTTTATTTATTGTCACGTGACGCTTCATTCATAATAAAATAAACACGGTGGGCCTTAAATAGTTTTAAATAAAAAGTCAAGCACAACAATTTTTTTTTGTACAATCTTTATCATAGACCTAACCGAAATAAAAAAAAACACCAAAATTAAAATAATCGTTAGAGCAGTTTTTGAAAAAAAAATTTTTTTCGAAAAAAAAAAATTGAAAAAACAAATTAAAAATCTTGTTTTCCAAAATTATCGCTTAAAAATCGTATCTACATTATACACCTTTATTTAATCTATGAAAAAGTTTGAATAAAAAAAAATTGGCGGTGTTTGACTATTTATTTAAAACATATTTAAGGCCCACCGTGTAGTAGGAGTAGTAATTTATAGTAAAAATCGTAGTAAAAGTTTATGGATGTGAACACTGGCGGCGCTGATAGTCTTTGTTTCCACGTTATGAATGAAATTTGGCCTAGCCTGTCTACTACTATTGGCCAAATGATGTACGCTAGATTGCTGGGCGGGAACTTCAAAATTTTAATTTCTATTTCCAAGAAATCACAATGTGCTGTCATCTCTGATTTCTGTATTTTACAAGATATTACATAATTATAGATTCTATTATAATTATAGTTATACCACGAATGCGGATAGGCGTATTCAACGATTATGGGAATTTGTCGATTTCCAAAATAACTTTAAAAAAGTAAATTTGATTTAACCAATAATAATAATAACTTATTTGTGAGTTTTATCCGAGTCGAACCAAACAAAAAGTCCAAACTAAAAATTGTTTTTTTTTTTAAAGATCTTTTTTGAAAAACGAAAAATTATTGAAAAAAATATAAATTAAATTTTTCAAAAAAAGTTTTCAAAAAAACTAAAATTTTTTTCAAAATTTTTAATATTTTTTGTTTTTGTAGAATAGATTTTTATAATAAAAGTAATTTTTCCTGAAAAAAATACGTTAATCGGAATATTTTTTCAGCTTTTTTCGATTTTTTTTTAAAACTTTATCCCTCCATAAATTTTTGGTTTTTGGTGGGATTACTTTCAAAAATAATAGGGATCTTCACCTCGGATTTTTCCTGAAAATTTCAAGTCGACCGGATTATTATTATTAACCTGTACATACGGTCACCATATTATGGTTAATTCATAACATTTTATGTATCTGGTATGTTCTCATACCATATATATGATACATAACATGCAATATTGCATGTTATGTATCATACATATGTATGTTACATCTTATGTAATATGGCACATGTAACTTAAAAAATCTTTCTGTTATAGGGCATGTTATGTAGCATACATATAGTTATACCACGAATGCGGATAGGCGTATTCAACGATTATGGGAATTTGTCGATTTCCAAAATAACTTTAAAAAAGTAAATTTGATTTAACCAATAATAATAATAACTTATTTGTGAGTTTTATCCGAGTCGAACCAAACAAAAAGTCCAAACTAAAAATTGTTTTTTTTAAAGATCTTTTTTGAAAAACGAAAAATTATTGAAAAAAATATAAATTAAATTTTTCAAAAAAAGTTTTCAAAAAAACTAAAATTTTTTTCAAAATTTTTAATATTTTTTGTTTTTGTAGAATTGATTTTTATAATAAAAGTAATTTTTCCTGAAAAAAATACGTTAATCGGAATATTTTTTCAGCTTTTTTCGATTTTTTTTTAAAACTTTATCCCTCCATAAATTTTTTGTTTTTGGTGGGATTACTTTCAAAAATAATAGGGATCTTCACCTCGGATTTTTCCTGAAAATTTCAAGTCGACCGGATTATTATTATTAACCTGTACATACGGTCACCATATTATGGTTAATTCATAACATTTTATGTATCTGGTATGTTCTCATACCATATATATGATACATAACATGCAATATTGCATGTTATGTATCATACATATGTATGTTACATCTTATGTAATATGGCACATGTAACTTAAAAAATCTTTCTGTTATAGGGCATGTTATGTAGCATACATATAGTTATACCACGAATGCGGATAGGCGTATTCAACGATTATGGGAATTTGTCGATTTCCAAAATAACTTTAAAAAAGTAAATTTGATTTAACCAATAATAATAATAACTTATTTGTGAGTTTTATCCGAGTCGAACCAAACAAAAAGTCCAAACTAAAAATTGTTTTTTTTTAAAGATCTTTTTTGAAAAACGAAAAATTATTGAAAAAAATATAAATTAAATTTTTCAAAAAAAGTTTTCAAAAAAACTAAAATTTTTTTCAAAATTTTTAATATTTTTTGTTTTTGTAGAATTGATTTTTATAATAAAACTAATTTTTCCTGAAAAAAATACGTTAATCGGAATATTTTTTCAGCTTTTTTCGATTTTTTTTTAAAACTTTATCCCTCCATAAATTTTTTGTTTTTGGTGGGATTACTTTCAAAAATAATAGGGATCTTCACCTCGGATTTTTCCTGAAAATTTCAAGTCGACCGGATTATTATTATTAACCTGTACATACGGTCACCATATTATGGTTAATTCATAACATTTTATGTATCTGGTATGTTCTCATACCATATATATGATACATAACATGCAATATTGCATGTTATGTATCATACATATGTATGTTACGTCTCAAGTAATATGGCACTTGTTACCTAAACAATCTTTCTTTGTGATGTTGCATCCATGTATGTGCGGACTGGGGGGGGCTCTGCCGGGCTTCTCTCTCTCTTTATTTTTGGCCTTTCCCTTCCGGATAATTAGCCAAGCCGGGCTTCTCAAGACCACGGACACGGATTAAAGGAATATATTCCCCGCTTAATCTGCAATTTCGTATTTAGAATCTATCTGTTTCAATCTGTGATTGTTTCAATTACTGATTGATTTTAAATCCGATTTTTTTATAGGGTTATAGCGTTTTTAATGGTTTTAATTTAGAAAAAGCTAATATCCTAGGATATTATTTAAATATTAAAGTAACAGTAACGGCATCCATAAGATATTAGATATAACAGGAATGTGGATTTATGATGTCACAAACACGTTATTTTCGGGATGTCATTATGTGATGTTATTAGGGGCGACTTAGGACATCCCCACCATGCTACATTCTTGTTAAATGAGACTACAATCTTAACATCACATGTCACATATTAACGTGGCTTTCACGTGAATGTCATGTTATTTTGCTACCTGGGTATGTGACATGTGATGTTAAGATTGTAGTCTCATTTAACAAGAATGTAGCATGGTGGGGATGTCCTAAGTCCGCCCCTAATAACATCACACAATGACATCCCGAAAATAACGTGTTTGTGACATCATAAATCCACATTCCTGTTATATCTAATATTTTATGGATGCCGTTACTGGTACTTTAATATTTAAATAATATTTTAGGATATTAGCTTTTTCTAAATTAAAACCATTAAAAACGCTATAACCCTAAAAAAAAATGGGATTTAAAATCAATCAGTATTTGAAACAATCACAGATTGAAACAGATAGATTCTAAATACGAAATTGGAGATTAAGCGGAGAATATATCCTTTAATCCGTGTCCGTGGTCTTGAGAAGCCCGGCAGAGCCCCCTATCCATTGGAAATCGTATAATGTGTATACAATTTCCTTATAATAATTTACTCTATCAACATCATCTTATATCGATTTTTTTGCTTCGAACGTCGGTGAGAAGCAAAATAACATGACGTTCACGTGAAAGCCACGTTAATATGTGACATGCGATATATTCACAGCGTTGCTAAATATTTGTTATTTAATAACATGGTTGTCACGTCACACGTGTTACGTTGCAAATGTGATGTTAAATACATGTTATTTTTCAATATTATGTGATGTTATGATTTAGTTTAAAAATACACCCAAAAGTGATGTTAATTTCTTGTAATATAACAACCCTTGCTACCTGGGTTGCTTAATAATTATTATATTTTTATTATAACATAACGTTACAAAATAAGATATATTTTTTTCTCATGGGATTTAATTATTTTTATGAAGATTTTATAATGTATAAATTTTATAATATTAATATTATCTAGGTATATATATTATGCCTACCTAGTAGTAATATTATATATTAAATATAAAAATATAAATTTTTTGTAATAATATTACGCGATACAATACGATAGGTATCCTCTTTTATCTTCCCTTGGAGTTAGACCATTAGTGAATTTAGATTCTGTGGTTAAAATTTAATTTTCAAATAATTTATATAAAATAGATAACAATGAAAAGTTTTAAATACATTAACACATTTCAAACATTTTTACCTGTGAACAAGCTAGTTTTAAAGTTCTAAATTGCTATAATTAAGTTTTAAATCGTTTTTTACGTCTCCTGAAAAATATGACGTTTTGGAGTTAGACCGTTAGAGCCTTTAGATGACGATATACAGGTTGTCTCAGAACTAACTCACTTCCTTTTGAGGACTGATTGTACACACAATATAAATTGTGTTCAAAAATGGATTTGGACTTTATTTACCATTAATTTAATATTCCATATTCTATAACCACTTATTTTAAAGTTTTCCTTATTTTCATCAATTTCGTTTTGCAGCTCATTATTTTTACTTACGCTAGAGTTTTCCTCATTTTCAATATTTTGCTTTCGCATTTTACCATTTTCTACATTCTTAAAATGGTTTTCATATTGCTTTTTACTAACCCATTTATTCTTAATTCGTAATTTATTCATTTTTATATAACTATTAGGGCCACTTGCACCAATTTTATTTTGATCAAGGTTTAATTAATCTACGTTTAAAAAATAATCTCTGGTTAAATATGTTTGCATTGCACCAATGAAAGTTAAACAAAGTTTAGTTAAACCGAGCACACATCTCTAATTTTAGTGTTATTTGAATTTAGCTAACTTCACATTATTTTGACGTTTGACGTTTATATCATTTGGTTTATTATATTTTCAAAAAAAGCTGTTAGTTATTGACAGTAACTTATTGTGTTATGTGTTATTGTGTTCTGTACCCAGGTAGCAAGGGATGTTATATTACAAGAAATTAACATCACTTTTGGGTGTATTTTTAAACTAAATCATAACATCACATAATATTGAAAAATAACATGTATATAACATCACATTTGCAACGTAATACGTGTGACGTGACAACCATGTTATTTAATAACAAATATTTAGCAACGCTGTGAATATATCACATGTCACATAATCAGGCCTATTCACATGTACCATTGAGATTGAAATTTGTGGCAATATTGACGAAAATTACAAGGTCATTTACGTCAACTGTATTAAAACTGCATGGGATTGTAATTTTTGTCAATATTGAATAGATTTCAATGGTACATGTGAATAGGCCTGATTAACGTGGCTTTCACGTAAATGTCATGTTATTTTGCTTCTCACCGACGTTCGAAGCAAAAAAATCGATATAAGATGATGTTGATAGAGTAAATTATTATATGCAAATCAGCATCAGTGAGCAGAGACTCACTCCCCCAATTATCCATTCAAACTAATTCAAATTTTAGATAAATGAGCCATAGGCACTGAGCCTGTCTCTTAAAGACCAAACAAATTACAGATGATAAATTATTATAAGGAAATTGTATACACATTATACGATTTCCAGTGGATAGGGAGCTCTGCCGGGCTTCTCAAGACCACGGACACGGATTAAAGGAATATATTCTCCCCTTAATCTGCAATTTCGTATTTAGAATCTATCTGTTTCAATCAGTGATTGTTTCAATTACTGACTGATTTTAAATCCGATTTTTTTATAGGGTTATAGCGTTTTTAATGGTTTTAATTTAGAAAAAGCTAATAACCTAGAATATTATTTAAATATTAAAGTACCAGTAACGGCATCCATAAGATATTAGATAAACAGGAATGTGGATTTATGATGTCACAAACACGTTATTTTCGGGATGTCATTGTGTGATGTTATTAGGGGCGGACTTAGGACATCCCCACCATGCTACATTCTTGTTAAATGAGACTACAATCTTAACATCACCTGTCACATATTAACGTGACTTTCACGTGAATGTCATGTTATTTTGCTACCTGGGTATGAATTGATAAGGTGTGGTGTAGGTCTACTAGTATTTTTGCACCATCACATACCCCTTTTAAAAGGGGTTTATATTTTTCACCAGCTTCGTTCAAAATAGTATTAAGTACTGTTCCAATACTTGTCCCTGGCTAAGGCGGATGAGCTAACTATTGGTTCTAGTTCAGGATTTAATTGGAGCATTGAGATTTAAGCAGTTTGTTGGAATAGGGTATTTTCCTACAATTTCCTCCTTGTCCAGTCCTTTTGACTTTGCCCTGGATGGGCCTCGAGTATTTTTGGACCGGTTTTCATGATGGCGGAATCCGCCATTATCCGCCATAGCTTTCTCCAGTTTTCTTATCCTCTTTTTAAGGTTTTCCTTATCAGATTCATCTGAATCTGGAGAATGTCGTCTTCTTTTCCCTTTACCCATCCTAAAATAAAGATTGCTGAAAAAAATTGATTAGTTTTTTAGCTTATTATTCGTTTAGAAATTTTCTACGATGCGTGCCCAGGTAGCAAAATAACATGACATTTACGTGAAAGCCACGTTAATATGTGACATGTGATGTTAAGATTGTAGTCTCATTTAACAAGAATGTAGCATGGTGGGGATGTCCTAAGTCCGCCCCTAATAACATCACACAATGACATCCCGAAAATAACGTGTTTGTGACATCATAAATCCACATTCCTGTTATACCTAATACCTTATGGATGCCGTTACTGGTACTTTAATATTTAAATAATATTCTAGCTTTTTCTAAATTAAAACCATTAAAAACGCTATAACCCTATAAAAAAATCGGATTTAAAATCAATCAGTAATTGAAACAATCACAGATTGAAACAGATAGATTCTAAATACTAAATTGCAGATTAAGCGAAGTATATATTCCTTTCATCCGTGTCCGTGGTCTTGAGAAGCCCGGCAGAGCCCCCTATCCATTGGAAATCGTATAATGTGTATACAATTTCCTTATAATAATTTACTCTATCAACATCATCTTATATCGATTTTTTTGCTTCGAACGTCGGTGAGAAGCAAAATAACATGACATTCACGTGAAAGCCACGTTAATATGTGACATGCGATATATTCACAGCGTTGTTAAATATTTGTTATTAAATAACATGTTTGTCACGTCACACGTGTTACGTTGCAAATGTGATGTTAAATACATGTTATTTTTCAATATTATGTGATGTTATGATTTAGTTTAAAAATACACCCAAAAGTGATGTTAATTTCTTGTAATATAACATCCCTTGCTACCTGGGTGCCCTCGTGCACAAAAAAAAGCGTTATGAAATGGATATAGGGCCGGTAAAGTAGGTATTTATTTTCAGTTTCTTTGGGAGTTTTGTGCTGCCCTCTAGCATCTAAAAGCGATCTACGAGTTAAATAAAGTAATCTAGAGAAGAATGCGCTGAAATATAATGGTTTGTCGTATCTACAGAACTGAAGGACTTTCAGGCCGACCCCAGTAGCGCAATGGTAGCGCGTTTGATTACGGATCCTGGGGTTGTGGGTTCGAGCCCCACATAGAGCATGGATTTATAGTGGTGTAAATAGTCGGTAGATGGAACTACGATGACTAACTGTAATGTGGGTTGCAGGTGAAACTGTAAACACATTTTCAGGGTGGATGCGAGTTCTGTTGAGGACCGTGCTTCGGAAGGCACGTAAAGATGGCGGTCCCGTCAATTAGGCCATAACAGCGAAAAACGACGTTAAACAGTAAAACAAACAAACAAGGACTTTCAGTTCTGTAGACTTAAGTCATGTTTTCTATAAGCTTATACTCTTATATTCTAGAATTTAAAGTTAAAATGAAAGCTTTCTTTAAGCTTTCATTTGAAACCTTTAATGAGTTAGTAAAACTAAAGCTTAAGGTAATGTTACAAAAGTAACCTTTCTGAAATATTATATTAAAGCTTTCCCTGCTGAAAATGACGGATCTGTGCGGATATGATTTTCGAATGATATATGCGGAAATGCCGGATATATGCGGGTGTGTTTTACATCTGCTTTTGTCGGCAACCAAAAAAGCAAAAAGTCTCCGTGTATCTGTTTTGTTGTGTTTTAGTTCCGGTTAGTGCACCACAACCGCGTTTATCCGCCCATGTACGCGTTGGCTCGTTATTTATGTGGACCCAGACCAACAAATATCGTCCGCACAGATCCGTTTAGGTGTGCTTTATACCTGCCCAAGTCTGTTTTTGACGGATCGTTTTTATTCCGCTTAGATATGCTTTTGACCCGCCACAGTCCGCACATGTCTGAAATTGCCGTATATACGCGAGTATAAACCAGTAGTCCGCGTGTATCTGTTTTGTTGTGTTTTAGATCCGGTTAGTGCACCACAACCGCGTTTATCCGCCCATGTACGCGTTGACTCGTCATTTATGTGGGCCCAGACCAGCAAATATCGTCCGCACAGATCCGTTTAGGTGTGCTTTATACCTGCCCAAGTCTGTTTTTGACGGATCTTATTAATTCCGCTTAGACATGCTTTTGACCCGCCACAGTCCGCACATGTCTGAAATTGCCGTATATACACGGGTGTAAACCAGCAGTCCGCGTACATCTGTTTTGTTGTGTTTTAGTTCCGGTTAGTGCACCACGACCGCGTTTATCCGCCCATGTACGCGTTGACTCGTCATTTATGTGGGCTCAGACCAGCAAATATCGTCCGCACAGATCCGTTTAGGTGTGCTTTATACCTGCCCAAGTCTGTTTTTGACGGATTTTATTTATTCCGCTTAGACATGCTTTTGACCCGCCACAGTCCGCACATGTCTGAAATTGCCGTATATACACGGGTGTAAACCAGCAGTCCGCGTGTATCTGTTTTGTTGTGTTTTAGTTCCGGTTAGTGCACCACGACCGCGTTTATCCGCCCATGTACGCGTTGACTCGTCATTTATGTGGGCCCAGACCAGCAAATATCGTCCGCACAGATCCGTTTAGGTGTGCTTTATACCTGCCCAAGTCTGTTTTTGACGGATCGTATTTATTCCGCTTAGATATGCTTTTGACCCGCCATAGTCCGCAAATGTCTGTACAGGACAGAACTAAATCTAAAAATATTGTCGGCGTACACCCGCCCAAGTCTGAAATTGTCGCATATACGCGGATGTAAACTGGCTGGTTTTTCGTCGGCTCTTGTCGGCAAGCTAAGTCCGTGCGTATCTGTTTTGGTGTGTTTTAGTTCCGGTTAGTGCACCACGACCGCGTTTATTCGCCCATGTACGCGTTGACCCGTCATTTATGTAGGCCCAGAAGAGCAAATATTGTCCGCTTTATACCTGCGCAAGTCTGTTTTTGATGGATCGTATTTATTCCGCTTAGATATGCTTTTGACCCGCCATAGTCCGCAAATGTCTGTACAGGACGGTACTAAATCTAAAAATATTGTCGGCGTACACCCGCCCAAGTCTGAAATTGTCGCATATCCGCGCGTATCTGTTTTGGTGTGTTTTAGTTCCGGTTAATGCACCACGGCCGCGTTTATCCGCCCATGTACGCGTTGACCCGTCAATTATGTATGCCCAGACCTGCAAATATCGTCCGCAAAAATCAGTTTAAGTGTGCTTTATACCTGACGGATCGTATGTATTCCGCTTGGATATACTTTTTACCCGCCGCAGTCCGCAAATGTCTGCATAATACGGTACTAATCTGAAAATATTGGTAAAAGTCCAAACCTGGTGATATCGGATATGGTAAAATAGAAAAATTAATTAAGTTAAATGAATTTTTTTTTATAGAGATATCTGTTTTTAAAGTTAAAAATGTTTTTATTGAAGACATAGAAATTACAAATTTATTCATTTTGGAAAATGCATACCCAGTTACTGTTCGTTTAAATAATGATTTAATTTTAAAAAACTGTTGATTCAATGTCCAAAATTTAAAAACCTAAAAAGTATATTTTTGTATTGTCCAAAATCTAAAAACTATTTTTGTACTGTGCATAAGGAATACAATCAAATGGGCATGGTCAGACATGGGTGGGCGTTGTAATAGAAAAAAAAACAGATTTGGGCCGGTATGAGCCGGCACAAAATTTGGACGGGTAAGAGCTGACATAACAGTCAAAACCATACTTGGGCGGTTATGACATAACAGACTTTTACCGATACCGATATAATAGACTAGTTTAGAGCACAGAACACCCACCAGAAAGCCATAATGGCGGCTTATTCAAATTAAAAATATTTTTATTTTATTTGGATCATTACTTTGATTTAGGCATTCGACAAAATTGCCGAACGCCTAAATCAAAATGATGGTTTTGTGGGTAATAAAAAAAAAACAAGAAATTAAAATAAAGTATTTTTTTTTAAACAAAATTGTAATATAACCATAATACAAACTCTATGTAAATACCTGGAAAAAAATATAAGTATAAAGAAAAATAGTTTATTGAACAGGTGCGTAGATATGGGGGGGTAGAGGGGGTATTTACCCCCCAAGAATCTTTATTTGTTATATATTTTTTTGTTATTTTAAATAAAAAATTGAAAAATTAAAATAATGGTGGGTGTTTTTTGCTTGGGGCGCTAAATTTTGTAGAAACGCTCAGGGACAAAGCTTTTTTTCTGAGGGTGTTTTTTTGTTTTGGTAGGGGCGCCAAATTTTGAATAAAATATTTTATTTTGGAAAGGAAAAAAAAATAACATTTTTAATAGCTGGGCCCCCCTAGGCTAGAAATCTCACTAGCCTTGGGCTTCCCAGTCCGACACTGGATGCTGACTACGCGCCTGTTATTAACTAGGTAATTAATTATAAACATAATGTTTACTCTAACATTTTTAGGGGCTATTTAAAAATTATGTCCCCGCAATTTAGACAAGTTTTGACCCCGTGTCAATTTAGCTTCTACCCCCCAAAAAAATATCCTCACTAATACATCAAACCCCCCACCCTACTTTTTGTAACTTGACCTCTGACCCCATCCTCCCTAGAGTGGTGACAATTGTTGAACAGCCCCTAAAGAAGTAGTTCTTTATAAAAAGCTAGTAAAAAATATTATGAAAATAATTCAGCTGATATCCCTAGGGGAGGGGCTCAGCGCCCAGGGTCAAAAAAAGAAAAAATACCTTCATGAAAAAATGCTTTGTCCCTGACGATTTCTACCAAACCTGGCGACCCTGTGAAACAAAATTGGCGCTCCAAAAAAATACCAGAGGGATCAGCGAAAAAAAATTGTCACCCCAAAAATTAAAAAAGCTTTGTCCCTAGCGGTTTCTGCCAAAATTGGCGCCCCTGCAAAAAAATAGCGCCCCAAAAATTACCTTTACGAAGAAAAAAGGTTTACCCCCTGACGGTATCTACCGAACTTGGCGCCCCCGCAAAAAAATAGCGCCCCAAAAATAACCTTCAAGGAAAAAGGCTTTGTCCTTGACGGTTTCTTAAAACTTGGCGCCCCTGCAAAAGAAAATTGGCGCCCCAAAAAATACCAGGGGGGCTCAAACCAAGGCCAGGGGGGGCTGTCCTGGGATCCCATTAAGTTGAATTGTATCTTCCTTTATCCATCTTATCTCATCTCTAACTTTTCCTAAAAAAACAAGAGGTGTTTAAATAATTGGACAAGTACGACTTTGTTACTAACAAATAGTTAGTTATTATTTCAGGGTGAGAATAATTTTTTTAAAGAAATTATGCGCATATCTAGGGGGCTTAGCGGGGCCTAAAATAATAAAAAATACTGCTGTTGGAGGTCTGTGTGGTTAACAAAGGTCCCTAGAGACCAGGTGTTGAGGGCTATGAACACCATACTGAACGAACAAAACTAAAATAAACTAAATAAAAGTGGGGCATTTTGGTATTGTATGTCAATTTTCTTATACACTTGCTAGAGGCTGGCTGGAGAAATATTTTTTATGTCAATGTTCATGTTGAAACCAAATAGGGCCCATCAATTTTCTATACAGTTTTTTTCACTAAAGGCTGATTGGACACTTGTATAAACTTTGTACGCTTTGTGCACAGGCCTGTATGGCATATATGGTAAAGATTTTAATTAAAAATACTCGCACTAACAAAAAACAAATACTAAATTGTGACCTTCCAATAAAGAACAAATTGCATGACAAATTAAAATTGTCAAGGGCATTCTAGTAGTAAATAATAAAACAATATTAAGCGATATTTATTAATGTATTTAAACAAATTCAGGTGTACTTACTTTTAATAGAAAAATTTATGATCGTTGTTGCTTCTTTTGGTCCTATCACCTATCTATCAACCAAACATTCGTTTATTCATTCCATAGTACTATAATTAGTTAAACATAATTGTTATTTTGCTTTATATTTATAATTATTGCTAGCTTTACTTACTCTTATCACAGAACACCCACTTATTTATCTTATTTACTTGTTAAAGAACAGGCGCCAAAGCAACAGTAATTATAGGTTATGTCAAACATAAATCGTGACAGGGCGCTTATGTGCAGCTCTTTATGCCGCGTTTTGATAAACTGCGCATGCGCTGACCGTTTTTCAATCTATTATTTTAAATAAAAAACATTTTTTTACAAAAAAAAACACCAAACAGACGCCAAACCAACGTTAACGTAAACCAAGGCCCCCTCATTAAAAAAAAAGACCAAACAACAAAAAACCAAAACAAAATCCTGCATAGATGAGCTACATTTAGACATATTGAAAAACGGTCAGCGCATGCGCAGTTTATCAAAAACGTTGCATAAAGAGCTGCACAAAGGCGCTCCTGAACATGGGCGGGTGTATGCCGACGTAGTCCGAAAAAGAAAATGACCGAGCGCGGATACGCGGACTGGGGCGGGTAAATGCCGACAAAATTGGGAAAGATTGACGGACAATATCAGATAAACGCGGATGTACGCAGACATAATTCGAAAAAAAGACGACCGAGCGCAGATTTGAGCGGACTAGGGCGGGTACATGCCGACAATATTGGGAAATATTGACGGACAATATCAGATAAACGCGGATATACGCCGACATAATCCGAAAAAAAGACGGTTGAGCGCAGATATGAGCGGACTGGGGCGGGTACATGCCGACAAAATTGGGAAAGATTGACGGACAATGTCAGATAAACGCGGATGTACGCAGACATAATTCTAAAAAAAGACGACCGAGCGCAGATTTGAGCGGACTTGGGCGGGTACATGCCGACAACATTGGGAAATATTGACAGACAATATCATATAAACGCGGATATACGCCGACATAATCCGAAAAAAAAAAAGACGGTTGAGCGCAGATATGAGCGGACTGGGGCGGGTACATGCCGACCAAATTGGGAAAGATTGTCGGACAATGTCAGATAAACGCGGATGTACGCAGATATAATTCTAAAAAAAGACGACCGAGCGCAGATTTAAGCGGACTTGGGCGGGTACATTCCGACAACATTGGGAAATATTGACAGACAATATCATATAAACGCGGATATACGACATAATCCGAAAAAAAAAGACGTTCCAGCGCAGATATGAGCGGGCCAGGGCGGTTACATGCCGACAAAATTGGGAAGGATTGACGGACAGTGTCGGATAAACGCGGATATACGCCGATATAATAAAAAAAGACGACCGAGCGCAGATATGAGCGGACTAGGGCGGTTTAATGCCGACAAAAATTTGGAAATATTGACGGACAGTGTCGGATAAACGCGGATATACGCCGACATAATCTGAAAAAAAGACGACCGAGCGTAGATATAAGCGGACTAAGGCGGTTACATGCCGACAAAATTGGGAAAGATTGACGGGACAGTTTCGGATAAACGCGGATATACGCCGACATAATTCGAAAAAAAGATGACCGAGCGCAGATATGATTGGACTAGGGCGGTTACATGCCGACAAAATTGGGAGATTGATGGACAATGTCAGATAAACGCGGATATAAGCCTACATAATCCAAGAGCAGATATGAGCGGATAAAAGCCGACTAATACTCTGACAGACAAAACCACTTAGGCTGGTGTAAGCCGACATGATCGGACGCGCATAGGCGGATATAAGCCGACTTAATGAAACAGAAAAAAAACAGACTTTTTGCCCAGGTAACAGCCGACATAAATTATTTTGGACAAACGCGGACTTGTGCGGAAGTACTTCTATTGTGAAAAAGCCGGACTTATGCAGATATAAATATTTGACTGCCAAATTAGGATAAAAGCAGATATAAAAATAACAAAAATTGCGGGTATCAGCCGATAAAAATTATATTTCAACTTTCCGGATCTAAGCGGACTTGTGCGGACAAAAATTCTATGTAAAAATTTCGGATGCATGCAGACCTAAATGTCTAACTGTAAATTTAGGATCATTGCAGATATAAATAACACCTGCTATAGCCGACTCAATGCAACTGAAAAATTTGCCGACTTCTGCGGATCTGATTTTAATCCTAAATTGCGGGTGAAATGCAATTAACGGGTGAACGCGGATGTAGCGGGTCTAAAACATATCAAAACGGATTTGTTTTTTCACCCGCACAGAGCTGCACAGATCCGTCATTTTCAGCAGGGTTAATTTAAAACGTTGAGTAAGTTAGGAATATAAAGTTTGACTCAACCTTTTTTTACAAACATTTTTAAAAGCTTGAAAATGTAAGCTTACAGAAACGTTTTATAAGTAAAATTTCTGTTTATATTAAAGCTTTCTTAAAGCTTTAATTTGAAACCTTGCGTAAGTTAGAAATATAAATATTGACGTAACCTTTTTTTACAAACGTTTTTAAAAGCTTGCAAATGTAAGTTTACATCAACGTTGGCAAGGTTGCATGCTCAGTGGGTAGGCACGTATGCAAAATTTGAGCAAAATCGGAGAGGTGAAGTCGAACATCTAGATGTCCTATTGTCCTGTTTGAAAAAGAATATCCCCTAAATTTTGCTAATTAAATCCTAAAATTTTATACGAAAATCTAAAAATTTTTAAAGCTTCTCCAGGGCCCCGGTTCAAGGCCCGGCGTTGATAGTTTCTTTTGGTTTATAATAAATAGTTTATACATTATTTTTACTCCCTCAGAACGATAAGGACACAAAGCGAAGCAAATATGCAGGCTCTTTTTCAAGTCCATACACCTTTAAATTCGTAAAAATTTTCGCCTGCGGCGCTACAGTTTTCTTGCATTTAAACTTTAAATACACTTTTAAAATTAAAATAGACTATAAAATTTCTAAAAAAATTCGCCTACCGCGCATTAGCTTCTTTACTCCCCCAGAAGGTTAAAGGCACAAAGCGAAGCAAATATGCACGCTGTTTTCCAAGTGGACCATACAGATTCAAATTCGTAAAAATTTTCGCCACGGCGCTAGAGTTTTCTTGCATTTAAACTTTAAATAGTAACACTTTTAAAATTAAAATAGACTATAAAATTTCTAAAAAAATTCGCCTACCGCGCTATAACTTTTTTACTTCCCCAGAACGATAAGGGCACAAACCCAGTCCGCACATATATGGATGCAACATGGTAAAGAAAGATTTTTTAGGTAACATGTGCCATATTACATGAGACATAACATACATATGTATGCTACATAACATGCCCTATAACAGAAAGATTTTTTACGTTACATGTGCCATATTACATAAGATGTAACATACCTATGTATGATACATAACATGCAATATTGCATGTTATGTATCATATACATGGTACGAGAACATACACGATACATAAAATGTTATGAATTCAATACTAAATATGGCGTCTATATTATTTTAATTTTTATAAGTTAGAATCACTAATATTCTTAAAATTGTTGTTAATAATAAAAGTTTTACCCTTAAGTAGTAGAAACGCATGTATTTTTAGACAACTAAACTGATTTTAGATAATTTTAGACAAAAAATTAAAATATATATTTTTTTTTAAAATGATTATTTGATATTTTTTTTCTAAAAATTGGCTTTTTATGTGGCCCATGATTTTTAAGCCTGGTAGAAAGTTTGCTTTCACAGTAAAAATGCACATCGTATAAGAATTTTGCCTGATGGATGCTACATATAAAGATATTTATATACTTTAATTATTAGGTTTATCAAAAAGACGTAAAAATGTTCACCATGTCTAAATCTATGATGCACTCCATAACAAGCAAAATTCGGAAACGCCTACTTTTATTGTTATGTACCTAGTATGTATCTGATATGTAGCATGTTATGTAGCTGATACATAACTTGAGGCGGAATTGTTAAAGTCCAAGGACTATACATGGGCTATAAAAATTACATGTCTGCAACATCACATAGAACAGTGGTTATGTACCTGCTATGTTCCTGCCATGTATTTGTGTTGACTGGGAAGCGAAGCAAATATGCACGCTCTTTTCCAAGTGGACCATACACCTTCAAATTCGTAAAAAATTTCGCCTGCGGCGCTACAGTTTTGTTTGCATTTAAACTTTAAATATGCTTTTAAAATAAAAATAGACTATAACATTTCTAAAAAAATTCGCCTGCGGCGCTATAGCTTTTTTACTCCGCCAGAACAATAAGGACACAAAGCGAAGCAAATATGCAGGCTCTTTTCCAAGTCGACCATACACCTTCAAATTCGTAAAAGTTTTCGCCTGCGGCGCTAGAGTTTTTTTGCATTTAAACTTTAAATACACTTTTAAAATTAAAATAGACTATAAAATTTCTAAAAAAATCGCTTGCGGCGCTATATCTTTTTTACTCCCCCAGAACGATAAGGGCACAAAGCGAAGCAAATATGCATGCTCTTTTCCAAGTGGACCATACAAATTCAAATTCGTAAAATATTTTGCCTGTGACGCTAAAGTTTTCTTGCATTTAAACTTTAAATAGTAACACTTTTAAAATTAAAATAGACTATAAAATTTCTAAAAAAAATCGCCTACCGCGCTATAGCTGTTTTACTCCCCCAGAACGATAAAGGCACAAAGCGAAGAAAATATGCAGGCTCTTTTCCAAGTGGACCATACAGCTTCAAATTCGTAAAAATTTTCGCCTGCGGTTCTAGAGTTTTCTTGCATTTAAACTTAAAATAGTACCACCTTTAAAATTTAAATAAACTATAAAATTTTTAAAAAAAATTGCCTGACTGCGGTGCTATAGCTTTTTGTTCCCCCAGAACGATAAGGGCACAAAGCGAAGCAAATATACAGGCTCTTTTCCAAGTGGACCCTACAGCTTGAAATTCGTAAAAAAATTCGCCTGCGGCGCTATAGCTTTTATACGTTGTTTTTTATTGGAGTTTATAAAACCTAAGCTTGAAATTTGTCAATATTTTCGCCTATGGCGCTAGAACTTATACCACTGTTTTCAAATTAAATAGACCAGACAGTAAAATTTTTTACCTGCCGTGCTAGGGCTTTCTTATTTTTTTTTATTTGAATTTTTAAAACTTTTAATTAATTGAATTAAAAAAGGCTGGAAATTAACAGAAGTAAAAAAAAAACATGAAAAAATTCTCTCCTGCGGCGCAATTTTCATTCTTTTCGAGATTTAGGGAAAAAATGTTTTGCTCCCCCCCCCCGAAAAAAAATCCTGGATACGCCCTTGACTTCAGTCACATAACCTCACTTTTCTAACGTGTCAAATTTATGAAGTCTGTTTATGATGCCTGCCCGCAAAAAAAGTAACGTATCAAATCTTTTTATAGACACACAAACTAACGCATTCCATTACATAATATTCACAGTAAATGGTATGAATGGTCAAAAACATATTTTCAAAAAAAAGAAACGAAAAAAAAATCAAAATTATTCAATTTTTTTAAATTTTCTTTTTACAAAAAACGAAAAAAAAATCTTTTTTTCAAAAAAAAACCTTTACGAACGAATAAAAATTTTGAAAATTTTTTACAAGTTTTTTTCGATTTTTTTTTTCAAAAAAAAAATTTTCAAAAAAAAACTTAAAAAAATTTTTTTCAAAAAAAACTGTAATTTTTCTAAATTTTTAATTTTTTTTTATTTATTTTTACGAAGAACAAAAAAAATATTTTTTTCAAAAAGAGTATGTTTATTCTAAATATATTTAAATTTATTAATTGAAATTAAATAGAGTTGTTACAACTCAGTTGTAAAAAACCGTTTTAAATTAAATAAATATTTTTTTATAAACTGTCATCCTTCATACATAACTTTTACAATAAAAAATGTGTTAATTTTTAATAAAAAACAAATTTGTTTTTTTTTTATAACGGTTTTTTTTTTTAATAAAAAACAAATTTGTTTTTTTTTTATAAAGTCTATAGACTAGCCAGCTAGCTATAGCTTTGTTTTAAAACGTTTTTTTTTGTGTTTAAAAAAAACAAAATTTTTTTTTGAATTTACAACTCTATACAAAATTGAAAGTAACTCGTTTTGCGCTTAGGGCACTGAAACGGAGTTATAAGCGAAAACTGAAAAAAGTGCGAATTTTCGGCGCTTTTTCCAAGATAGCGGATTAAGCACAGGGGGTGGGATGACGAAAACTTGGATTTTTCACTCCCTTACCGACCTACACAACATACAACAAATCTAGAACTACCAGTCCTTTTGTAGGGTATTATCCCTTTATTCACTGGACTATTTTGCGGCCCCGGCCAGTCCGCCGCTGAATAAATAACGGTAGACTTTGGATGAATTAGGCGCTCAAATTCACATGATCACGTTTCTAAATGCTTATTGGTTCAACCCTAGCTCGTTTCAAATAAATAAATGAACGTTTAGCAGTTACCTATCCTTTTCCATAGCTCTTTTATGCCAATTAAATACTAGTAGCGCCACCTGTTATTACACATCTGAATTTTGCATTCGTCTTTTTTGCAATTTTGCTTTGTACAAGTTGCTTATTGATCATTGTGAGTAATTATATTAAGTATAGTGAAATGTTAAACATTATTAAAAGTTTTAGTTTTCTCTAGTTCTTGTATTTATCCTAATTTGGAGAAGAAAATAAATTTTAGGTTAGTTTGGTATGAGTTACAAATGCTGAGTATCGCCGCTAGAGCTACATTTTTAATGTAACGCAGAAGATGAATATTCGACTCATGTCCGTTTTATTCAAGACTTTATAAGTGCTATTGGTTTAATTTGAAGAGACAAGTGATATCTATAAACTTTTTACTTCTATATACTTGACTATGTAAGCATACCTTTGTCTCGAAAATAGTATCAAAAATGTCTGAGACTGTTGCTAATGAATTACGAGTAGAAACTTCGCCAGAGGAACAAGTGGTTATTGCAAAAGTTCAGGAAAGTCAAACTAAAAACTGTGAAAATTACATTAATTTACCTGAAGACACTTCATCTCAAGACTATACAGTTCTTCCAAACCCCATCTCCAGCCCCATACGAGAAGTACATGAAAATGTTTCTCTAGAAAGTGAACTTCAAGAGCCCTCTGTGGAATCAGCTAAAGACCTGTCAAAAGAAGAACAAGATGAACAAGCAGGAGTGGCATTTAGTAGGGAACTAAAGTCCCTACTAGCTTTGTCAAAAGAAGCTAATCTAAACACAAATATATCTCATAAACGAAAGACTTTGGATAATGCTAAGGATACTCCTACAAAAACTAAAAATTTGGAAACAGAAAAAACTCCCAGCCAAAAAAAGGCACCAATTGTTGGTTCAAGTACTGAAAGTACCAGCATGGTTGAACCTGAGCAAGAGGACAATAATACATCACAAGAAGTTTTTAATGAATCTCAAAAGAATTTTAAAAGAAAAAGGGACAGTTCAACAGAAGCTGTTGCAGGTGGCGCCACTAATGACAGGAAAAGTAGAAAATCCTCAAGCAGTGAAGCAGTCATGTTTCAGGTAAAAAAAACCTTTTAAATTCACTAAAAGTAACATAAAAGATGTATCACTTGCTTAAACTTTAGCTGAACCATATTGTTACAATGTTAATGACCTTTGAACAAAATCTAACCTATTCACTCTTAATTAACTCATTGGTATTCTATTTTACAGGCAAACAAAGACAGGTTTTGTTGGAGGTGCCATCGAGATGGAGTTAACATAGTCTGTGAGACCTGCCCACGGTCCTATCATCAGAAATGCATAAGACAACAAATCACTGATCCAGAGCCTTGTCCAGAATGCATGTCGATAGCCAGAGCTGAAAGTACAGACTCTAAGTAAGAAAATACAAGTTGAGACTGTTAAGCTTAAATTTCTTTAATTTAAATCCCCCTTGTGTCACTTTTTTGTCCCTTTGCATAGCTATGTTTCTCAAGTATTGGCTTCCTCCCTCTTCTCCTATAGTGGAACATAGTTGTTAACCAACCCTAGCCTATTATTATTTCAGAATTTTTGCTAAAGTGGTATATTTTTTACAGAGAGGGTGTTCGAGGTTTGTCTATGGATGAGCTGAGCAATCTACTTAAATTTGCATGGAAGAGAATGAAACAATGCAATGGTGTAAGTAGAAAAGATTATTTTGGGAAAAATAAGCTATATTTGTATTATATTTTGAATCTAATGTTAATATTTGGGACAGCCCTTGTACACTTGACAATCATGAACAAGATTAAAAAAAATGTTTTGCATATCCAATGTATGAAAAAAAAAACAGATAATTTAGAGCCTTTGATGTAAAAATTCTATATCTAAATCAATACTTGTTGCCATTAAAAAAAATCCTTTGAAACCTTTAAGGGAACGTTCTCAAGTATTACGTAACGCGCTACTTGAAAAAGTTACGCTGCGTTAAAGGGGGGGGGGGAGGTGGTTTTCAGTAAAAATGTTACCCCCCGGCATTTTAGAATTAGGCCATTAGGTCTTAAAAGTTAAGAATAATTAAAACAATAAATATCTGCCTTGTAAATCTTTAGTTACCTTATAATTCATAAAAATTATAATTAAATTAATAATTGATTAGTTCTATTATAAGTTACTGTGACGGATCCACGGAAGGGGTAATGGGGGAGGGGCCCAGGATAAAATAATTGTAGAATTTGTAGAATTTTCTAATTACGACTTCATGATATAAATAAAGGGAGGTTAAAGCCTCCTACCCAGAAAAAGCTGTAAGGGGCGCCAAAACGAGCTTTTTTAAGGTATATATTGCGTGTTCAAGTGGACTATAATAGACCTTTCAATTTGTAATAGTTTTGGCCTGCGGCGCTAGAGGTTTCTTACGTTTTTGTGAAATTTTCGTAATTTGGAATGTAAAACTGTTTTAAAATTAAAGTTTGTAAAAAAAATACCTGTGGCTCTAGGCATTTCTTGCATTTTTGTGAAATAGATCAAGTTTGTAAAATTTTTCGCCTGTTGCCCTAGGGTAAGCGAAATTCGTAAAAAATTTCGCCTGCGGCGCTAGAGCTTTCTAGATTTTTTGTGAAATTTAGAATAATAAAATTGTTTAAAAATTAAAATATACCATCAAGTTGGTAAAATTTTTTGCCTGTGGCACCAGGGTTTTCTTACTTTTTTTTTTATTTAAAACTGTAGAACTTAAGCGTAAAAGTTTTCGCCTGCGGCGCTAGAGCTTTCTTGCATTTTTCTGAAATTTTCATTAATAAAACTGTATAAATAAAAAAAAATCGCTTGTGACACTAGTCATTTCTTACGTTTTTATAGAACTTAAGAGTGACATTCGTCAAAATTTTCGCCTTCGGCGCTAGAGTTTCTTGTATTTTTGAAAAATTTTAAATTTAATTAATTTTAATTTAAAAGAATGGTTTAAAATTAAAATAAAATGAAAAAATCTATTCCTGCGGCGCTGGGGCTTATAAGTATTACTCATTATTTTATTATTTACAGCGTCTGTGCGGTAGTTTCGAATTTTCAAAAAAAAAAATCAAAAATCGTCCTAGACAAAAAATTCTTGGATATAAATTTTTTTCATGAAAAAATTTCATTTTTTTTAAATGTCCGTCCGTCTGTCCGTCCGATGTCACGATTTTTGTGAACACGATAACTCGAGAACGAATAATCCGATCAACTTTTTTCAAGAAAAATCAAGTTCTACAAGGGGGAGATCTATATTGTTTTTGAAAATAATCCCCCCAAAAACAAAAAGTTAGGGGGGTTAAACTTGAAAAAAAAAACGAAAAAAGCTGAAAGAAAATTCCGATTAACGTAGCTATTTTAGGAAAAGTTACGTTTATTATAAGGGAGAATTCTAACAATTTCAAAAGTAATCCCCCAAAAACAAAAAAGTTATGGGTGGTTAAACTTTTTAAACAAATAAAAAAAACTATCATTTTCAAAACTTTTTTTTTCAAATTTTTTTCGTTTTTCGCAAAAAGAAAATAAAAAAAATGAATCTTAAAAAAAAAATTTTTAATTAAAAAAAAATCCATTTTTTTTTGTTTTTCGAAAAAAATGTAATTTTTTCAAAAATATTTCGTTTTTCGCAAAAAGAGGATAAAAAAATTGAAAAATATTTTCAAGTTTTTTCGTTTAAAAAAAATCTTAAATAAAATATTTTTTTTTTATTTTTTTTTATGATTTTTTTTTAAATATTTGGTAATCATTTACTGTGAATAATATATAATGAAATGCGTAGCATTACATATCTTCAAATTACCAAATTTTGCGTTACGTAATACTTGAACGTTCCCTAATTTGTACCAAAAAGTTCCCGCCTGCTGTGCCCCCAGAATACCTACATTTACGAGATTTACATATTTTATTTTTGCTTGATTTAATTTATTTTGATTGATTATTATTATTATTATTATATATTATTTTTTTTAATGTCGTTTTGGGATCACCGAAATTTACCGCTAAAATCGAATTTATTGTTAAAAATCCCCCCTTATAAATAATGTTGCGAATTTAACGCAAGAAATAAAAAAAAGCAGAAAACGAAAAAAAAGTTCAAAAAAAGATGGGCATTTCCGTAAAAGACGCGTGTCCCGGACTTTTACCTGCCCTACTTACCAGTTTAATCCGGCCGACTGCTCAGCGCGTCACAAATGTGAAAAGGGGCGAAAATTTACAATAAGAAAAAACGATACCAAACAAGCCTAATATTTTCTATCCTATTTTTAACGGCCAAGTTAAAGTTCTGAGCGATTTTATCTGGATTTTTTAAATTTTTTAGCAAAAAATTTAATTTAAGACTTGAAATTTTATTTTATTGTTTAAAAATTAAAATATACCATCAAGTTGGCAAAAATTTTTGCCTGTGGCACCAGGGTTTTCTTCCTTTTTTTTTAATTTAAAACTGTAGAACTTAAGCGTAAAAGTTTTCGCCTGCGGCGCTAGAGCTTTCTTGCATTTTTCTGGAATTTTCATTAATAAAACTGTATAAATAAAAAAAAATCGCTTGTGACACTAATGTTTTCTTACGTTTTTACAGAACTTAAGAGTGACATTCGTCAAAATTTTCGCGCTAGAGGTTCTTGTATTTTTGGAAAATTTTAATTTTAATTAATTTTAATTTAAAAGAATGGTTTAAAATTAAAATAAAATGAAAAAATTTATTCCTGCGGCGCTGGGGCTTATAAGTATTACTCATTATTTTATTATTTACAGCGTCTGTGCGGTAGTTTCGACTTTTCAAAAAAAAATCAAAAATCGTCCTAGACAAAAAATTCTTGGATATAAATTTTTTTCATGAAAAAATTTATTTTTTTTAAATGTCCGTCCGTCTGTCCGTCCCATGTCACGATTTTTGTGAACACGATAACTCGAGAACGAATAATCCGATCAACTTTTTTCAAGAAAAATCAAGTTCTACAAGGGGGAGATCTATATTGTTTTTGAAAATAATCCCCCCAAAAACAAAAAGTTTTAGGAAAAGTTACGTTTATTACAAGGGAGAATTCTAACAATTTCAAAAGTAATCCCCCAAAAACAAAAAAGTTATGGGTGGTTAAACTTTTTAAACAAATAAAAAAAACTATCATTTTCAAAACTTTTTTTTTCAATTTTTTTTCGTTTTTCGCAAAAAGAAAATGAATCTTAAAAAAAAAATTTTTAATTAAAAAAAAAATCCATTTTTTTTTGTTTTTCGAAAAAAATGTAATTTTTTCAAAAATATTTCGTTTTTCGCAAAAAGAGGATAAAAAAATTGAAAAATAATTTCAAGTTTTTTCGTTTAAAAAAAATCTTAAATAAAATATTTTTTTTTATTTTTTTTATGATTTTTTTTAAAATATTTGGTAATCATTTACTGTGAATAATATATAATGAAATGCGTAGCATTACATATCTTCAAATTACCAAATTTTGCGTTACGTAATACTTGAACGTTCCCTAATTTGTACCAAAAAGTTCCCGCCTGCGGTGCCCCCAGAATACCTACATTTACGAGATTTACATATTTAATTTTTGCTTGATTTAATTTATTTTGATTGATTATTATTATTATTATTATTATTATATATTATTTTTTTTAATGTCGTTTTGGGATCACCGAAATTTACCGCTAAAATCGAATTTATTGTTAAAAATCCCCCCTTATAAATAATGTTGCGAATTTAACGCAAGAAATAAAAAAAAGCAGAAAACGAAAAAAAAGTTCAGAAAAAGATGGGCATTTCCGTAAAAGACGCGTGTCCCGGACTTTTACCTGCCCTACTTACCAGTTTAATCCGGCCGACTGCTCAGCGCGTCACAAATGTGAAAAGGGGCGAAAATTTACAATAAGAAAAAACGATACCAACAAGCCTAATATTTTCTATCCTATTTTTAACGGCCAAGGTAAAGTTCTGGGCGATTTTATCTGGATTTTTTAAATTTTTTAGCAAAAAATTTAATTTAAGACTTGAAATTTTATTTTATTATAACATAAATTTTATTATGATTTCATATTTAGACATTTCTGCAGATGCATATTTTGTTATCCTGGCAACCAAGCCAAGTAAAAACCAGTCGTCTCGAACGAGCTAGAATACTTTCTCATAAAAAAAGTTATGTCTAGAAATAATTTATTACATTTTGGGGAGGGAAGGTTATGAAAAAATTATAATAAAATTTTTTGTGTAATTTTATTTTACCTAAAGGTGGTTTTTAAATGTCCCTTCTATTGTAAATACTAAATAAGTTATGTACAGAAACAAGTTATTACCTTTTAAGAAAATGGTGAGGGGGGGGGGTCATGGAAAAAATTACAATATTTGTTATGATGTAGTTTTATTTTACCTATTAGGTGATTTCCAAATTTTTCTTCAATTTTTAATAATAAAGAAGTTATGTCCAGTATTTTTTTTATATTTTGGCGGAGAGGGGTGCTAGAATAAATGATAATTGCATTTTTTGTTTATGTTTTATGAGGTTTTTAAATTTGTCTTCCATTGTGAATAATAAAAAGATGTATAAACAATTTTTTACATTTTGGGAGAAAAAAATATAACATTTTTTATGTAGTTCTAGTTTATGTGATTTATATATATATAATTTTTTTTTTCTATTATAAATAACAATTTTGCTCAAGTACGAACTTGTCCAAGATAATATAAAAATACATCTGCATACCAAATTTCAAGTCACTAGCTCAAAGCTTTCTTAAGTTATCGTGGATACAGACAGACCGACAGACAGACCCACCGACAGACAGACATAATTTTTTTGTTGCTTATTTTGATTTTTCTCGACGTATTAGGAAAATATAAGCAAAAATAATGATTTTTTTTCTATCACAATACATTCTTTTATGAGAAAGTAAAAATGAAAAATTGGAATCGCTTTTTCACATTTCTCGACATGTCGCGATGTTACAAAATATACAAAAATATTCCTTCCGAATATATACAAAAATATTACTTCCGAAAAAAAGTTATGTTTTCCTGTCCGGGGAGTTTGTAACAGTGCAATGTGGTCACAAAAAAAAAGTGACAAAAGTCTGCTTTTTTGAATAAGGCCATTTTTTGCACCGCTGATTACGAAAAAAATAGCGAAAAAATTAAAAAAAAATTACGACATTAGGGTGGTTCAAGTTTTTTGGAAAATGTCCGATTTAGCTGAAATTTGGCATAAAAGCTTCTTTTGGTAATATTAATACGGACCTATACCCAAAAACTTAAAATTCAAAATGGCGGAGCAAATATGGCCGATTTATTTTTAAATTTTGCCAAAATTGTCGAAAATGTGGCACAAAACAAACAAAAATTGAGAGATTCAACGTAATCTCTTATATATTTTCCTTATATATACTACTAATTACTGTAAAAATTTCATGATTTTCTACTGGCCTGTTTTTTATTTAATTTTCAATATATATATGGAGTTAAATGGAGAATTTTATAAGCTTTAAAATGATGTATTACACGACCCCTCTTTCCATTAAAAAAATGTGCCCCCATGCCCCCTGCCCACATTTTAAGAGCTGAAAGTATTAAATATATGCTAAAAGATAGTTTAAGTTGTCTTATTTAAAAGTTCCAAATTTGAAGTCGATATCTCAACTGGTTCAAAAGTTAAGAGGGGGGGTGACTTTTGGACCGCTCTGTATATATACAGGGCGGGCCATCTAAGACGTATATGGAATTTTTTGGCGTTATTTCTAAAGCTATCAATTTAAAATTAAAACTATTGATTATAGACCCAATAATCTATTAGTCTGACCAAAAAAAACTTTTTAACTAGCTTTTATTTTGGAATTGCGGCCATATGAAACTGAATTTCAATGATAAAGTTTAGTTAAAAACTTGAAAATCTAAAAATATTTGCTTTTTCTTTAACGTTCAATACTTTTTGTAACTAGTAACTCAATTTTTTAAACAAAAAATCTAAATTGAAAAATTAATAATTTTAAAATTTTCTTACAGTGTATTTAAATAAAATGATTTTATTTAGTTTGCTGTGATAAAATTTTTCTAAGCGTGAGTCTTTCATAAATGTCAATTTATTTTACCTATGATGTCAACTGACTTTTTCTTTCGCAATTAAAAAATAAACTTATTTTCTTGATAAATTAGTGAAAAATGGATTAAAAAATAGGAATCAGTTAAAAGTGCTTCTGAATTTTATCACCAACCAGCATAATTTGAAAACATGTAGTTTTTGAACGTTTGAAGAACTTTTATAAAAATAAGGTCTACACACTGGGCTTGAATATATTTTAGGGTAAATGGGATTGGCAACGCTAAACTACAGTGCATTTCATTAGAATAGGGTTCACACATCATAAAACCATCAACAGTAAAATCGAAACGTATGTAGGTCAAAAGTTATTGGTAAAAGTTCTTTGCCGATGGCCATGTTAAATATTTTAGATTAGTTTGATAAGGTGTTAGGTGAATCTAGTAGAATTTTGCCCGTAGAATTCGAATTCGTTCGCAGAAATGTTCTGTCGTACTTCGTTTAAAAGATATTGGTTTTTGAAAAAATGACTTTTTCTATTTTTTGCCATTTTTAAACAATCATAAAAAAATTATCTAACATAATGGAACATTCTGGTTTGGTTTATGTTATAGTAGGAACTTTTATATTTTAAAATCAAATCTTAAAGTTTTGAAATACCCGTGTTTTTATATAACAATAGGGTTTTTTTTTTAAATCTTGTTCTTCGAAAAAAATGTTGATAGGATGGGCAGTGTTTTAATTGTCATTTTTAAATAACATCTTTCTTAGTTTAAGTCAAGGTGTATAGTCATCTTGGTTTAAGTCACTGTCGTAATTACCTGTCATATAATAATTATTATATTGTATTGTATTTATTAAAATGATGCAACCCAACTGGAACCACGAGTGTCGTAAAAAAGTTTGTGCTGGATGTGGGGTAACGATCGGGCTAAATAAAAATTGCCGTAATACAGCATACAACATTAGCCCAAAATTTCAAGCAATATTTAAATGCAAAATTTGAAATTTCAAATACGAAATATCCGACTTCAATTTGTACATCCTGTCGCCATGCTCTACAAGAAAGAGAAAAAGGTAAATGGAGTAGGCCTTTACCAATTATGCCAAATTTTACTGAAATTTATTGTAACCAAAGCAAAAGGAGGGGAGAAGCATGCATATGTTTAATATGTAAAAACGGTAATGCCATTAGAAAAGAAAATAGAAAAATCGAAGAGCCAAAGATGGAAGCACATAGGGTATGCTGTAAAACTTGCCATGTGGACATAGGAAAAGTAAAACGGCATGCGATTAGTTATTTGACATCAGATTCGGATTCAGCGAAAATACATAGGATAGGTCAAAAGTACTAGAGTTTTTTTTTTCTTTTTGTGTGGCTGTGTGTCTATCAAAGGTGTAAAAAGTAACATTTGGGAAGAGGACCAAAATCTTGGAAGCTATTAGTGTTAAAGTACCCTATGAAAGAAAAATGTATTGTGATTCTTACTTAATAAGTATGAAATTTTTAATACTTACGTATTTAAACTCTATGTGTTTTATTGCGTTTCAATAAAATATTTTTTAAAGGGTATTTTAAATACATATTACATAATTTTCCTTGATTGTATCTATATTATATTTAATTTTCTCTTTATTTGTTTTAAATATATTTCACAATTATGTAAAAGGGGCTTGTCCTAAAAGGACTTTTTAATTAATACCTAATTAGGGAAATAAATAAAAGCTGACAATAAAGGGCTTAGTTTTAGATCTATTTTTTTAGGGTTTTATAATTTGTTTTGTTCTGTATAGTTATACCTATACATTTATATAAAGTATGTAAAGTATATTTTAAGATTTTAGCAAAATAAAAATCTTACAAATTATTATTACTTATATTGTCTTTTTCGGTATTTGTACAGATGCATTTATGTAGAACTTTACGCGGGCCTCCTTTGACCATTTCGCGGGCCTCTTATGACCCATTCTTGGACTCCCCTTTGGTCATTAGGCCCCCTAGGACCTCGTCGTCCCGGGGTTTAAGTACCCAGTTCGCTACTGGGTTCGCTACTGGGTATCACCCAAGTTAATATTTATATTATAATTATATTCATAATTATACAAATATATAAAGAAGTACCCCTTAGCAAGAGTCTCTTATAAGTAAATCAATAAAAATAATAGAAAAAAATCTAGTCCTCTAAGTTAGTGGCTCTAACATTCTTCATGAAAATCTCGGAAATTGTCAAATAAATTACACTTTTGACAAGTCGTGATAATACACTAGCCAACCTATATATATTTTTTTCCAAAAACAAGATTTAAAAAAGCCACTATTATTATATAAAATAATGGGTATTTCGAAACTTTAAAAGTTGATTTTAAAATATAAAAGTTCCTACTATAACATAAACCAAACCAGAATGTTCCATTATGTTAGATAATTTTTTTATGATTGTTTAAAAATGGCAAAAAATAGTAAAAGTTATTTTTTCAAAAACCAATATCTTTTAAACGAAGTACGACAGAACATTTCTGCGAACGAATTCGAATTCTACGGGCAAAATTCTACTAGATTCACCTAACACCTTATCAAACTAATCTAAAATATTTAACATGGCCATCGGCAAAGAACTTTTACCAATAACTTTTGACCTACATACGTTTCGATTTTACTGTTGATGGTTTTATGATGTGTGATCCCTATTCTAATGAAATGCACTGTAGTTTAGCGTTGCCAATCCCATTTACCCTATAATATATTCAAGCCCAGTGTGTCTACACAATAAATTTATAACTAAAAACAAATAAAAAAAACTAAATAGATACGTATTTGAATTTTTATTTAAGTTAAGCAATTAGAAGTATAATTTAGTTCATTGTATTAGCTCTTGTATCTCTTGGCTTCCGAGACAAGTAAAACCCAAATTTAAGTAAAACTCGAGGTAAAACTGCACCATTTTTATGAAAAATAAACACGCACCAGGCTTTTTTTTGCTTATTTATAATCTTTTATCACTTCCAAGTTATAATTTTAAAACTTCTCACTGAATAATAATTTTTCGCCAAACCATGGTTTACTGTAACTTCCTAATACATGCTATTATTTTATTTTTCTAAATATCTATTTATTTATTATAATTATTAAGTATTTTTCTTGTTCAGAAATAAAAATATAACATTTTCAAAATTATTCAAACCACTGACAAGTGAATTGTCATTTTACAAGATTTAGTAAAGTGTCACAGCAAGCTTTATCTACTTGCGTTCTACTCATACACTGTTAAAAATTTTTAAAAATAACTATTTTTTAATTTCAGTTTTTTGTCTTAAAACTAACGTTATTAGCTATGAAAAGTATGGAACGTTAAAGAAAACGCAACAGTTTTTCAGATTTTAGAAGTTTTAACTAAAGTTTACCAATTAAATTCAGTTTCATATGACCGTAACTCCAAAACCAAAGCTAGTTAAAAATTTTTGTTTAGTCAGATTTATAGCTTATTGGGTCTATAATCAATAGTATAAATTTTAAATTGGCAGCTTTAGAAATAACTCCAAAAAACGCCCTGTACGTCTTAGATATATATATACAGGGTGTCTCAACGAAGCCGACTCGGTCGATATACAAGGTGGCCCAATGAAAAGTTGACATGGGGGTTTTTGGTAATAGCGTAGATGTAAAAAAATTTAAAAAAACGCTCGGACAGGTCGATTTTAGTTTGGAGGGGGATCATTTTTTTCCCTATTCAACCCTTGGGCAGTGGGGTGAACAACCCCTAAAATTTGAATAGGGAAAAGGGGTCGAGTCATACATCAAAAAAAGCCCCACTGCCGGGGGTTGTCGTGAGGTTATTGCAAATAGAAAAAAAATTGTCACCCTCCAAACTAAAATCGACCTGTTCTAGCATTTTTTACATCTACGCTATTGTCAACTTTTCGGTGGGCCACCTTGTATAGTAAAGTATCCACTTTACATAAAAACTTTAATGGGAAGAGTTGTATGGTTTTAAAAAAGTCACATATTAAAAATATTTTAAAATATGCAGGATGGTCCTCTTAGGGTAGGTAACATCTGACTTATTTTTTTTTTAATGTATGCTATATTTTTGATTATGCCATCTTATTTCTCATTAAAATGCCTTTATTTTAATATCATATTATATGGATCTATTATTTATAGTTTTTGAGATATATTTTTTTTTGAGAAAAAATGCATTTTTAGTGATAAGATAAAACCTTCTCCAATTTCTTTATTTGTTGTCAAAAATTAATAAAATTTTACAAGCTTATCTTAAAAGGGTGTATCTGATTACTTTATATGCAAAAAATAAAATATTTTATACAGGGCGTTAAAAATAAATATTCAAACTTTTGGATTTTCAAACATAAAACACTCCATTTTTTTTAATGGAATGCTATATATTTTACTCACTCGTTAAATGTAGAATGAAATTCTACATAAAATGATATAACATATTTTATAGATCCGTTTAGCGTTTTTTTTTTTTTTAATATTTAAATTAAAAAAAAAAAAAGTTTTCAATTTCAAGAATTTTATTTTATTTATTTTTAACAAGAAGGCCGTGGAACTTTTTAAAATAATTTTTACATTAGGATAATAGTTTTGTTAAAATAATGTGTATGTATAAAAAAAATAGCTAACTTGTACTCAACGCTAACGAGAACCATCTCTAAAACTCTAGTCCGTAAATGAGTTGACTCCATGATGTATTGGTTTTGGCGCTATCCACAGGCTCGCATAACCATAAGACATAGTTTAGAACGACACCGTGACTGGCTTAATTTGCCGTCATATGTCTCATGCGCAGACCTTTACGTTATGTCTTATGCAAGCCAGGGGGTAGCGATTTTATTAAAATCATTATCTATAGCAATTCTAGTTTATATTGCCTATTAAATAATTGGATAGCGCTTAAACCAATACGTCATGGAGTCAACTCATTGAAGGACTCGAGTTTTTGAGTTGGTTCTCGTTAGCGTCGAGTACAGGTTAGTTGTTTTTCTTTGTATAACTTATTTTAACAAAATTATTATCCTATTGTAAAAATTGTTCAAAAAAATTCCACGGCCTTTTTTAAAAAAATATAATACAATTCTTGTAATTGACAACTTTAGTTTTTTAAACTCAATTATTTTAAAAACCGCTAAACGGATCTATGAAGTATCTCATTCAGAATTTCATTCTACATATAACGAGTGAATAAAAAATATAGCATTTCATTAAAAAATGGAGTTTTTTATGTTTGAAAATCCAAAAGTTTGAGTATTTATTTTGAACACCCTGTATAACATATTTTATTTTTTGCACATAAAGTAATTAATTAATTCAAGATCAACTTGGAAAATTTTATTAATTTTTGACAAAAAATAAAGAAATCGGAGAAGGTTTTATGTTATTACTAAAAATGCATTTTTTCTCAAAAAAAAAAATTATATCTCAAAAAATATTAACAATAGACCCATATAATATGATATCAAAATAAAGGCATTTTAATGAGAAATAAGTTGGCATAATAAAAAATATACCACTCCATTTAAAAAAAGTAAGTCAGATGTTACCCACCCTAAGAGGACCATCCTGTATATTTTAAAATATTTTTAAAATGTGCCTTTTTTAAAACCATTCAACTTTTCCATTAAAGTTTTTCTCTAAAGTGGATACTTTACTATATATCGACTGAGTCGGCTTCGTTGAGACACCCTGTATATATATATATATAGCGGTCCAAAAGTCACCCCCCCCCCTCTTAACTTTTGAACCAGTTGAGATATCGACTTCAAATTTGGAACTTTTAAATAAGACAACTTAAACTATTTTTTAGCATATATTTAATACTTTCAGGTCTTAAAATGTGGGCCATTTTTTAAATGAAAAGGGGGGTTGTGTAATACATCATTTTAAAGCTTATAAAATTTTCCATTTAACTCTATATTTTTAAATTAAAAAAAAATGGGTTTAAAATGGGGTTGAAAATGGGTATTAATGTCAAAATTCCTCTAAAAAAAAACAAATAATTTTTTAAAAATGCCTAATTTCATCATAAAAAAATGTTAATTATACTTTTAAACTAATTTTAGTTGACACAAATAAAAAGTTATAAAAATAACTTCAAAAATCGAATATTTTAGTCCAAAAAGTTGAAAAATCAAAACCTTAGAAAACATTTTTAAAAAATTTAAAAATGTTAGTTTAAATAGAGAATTTTTTATTATAAAGCTTATAATAAGCTTTAAAATGATATATCACACGACCCACCTTTCCATTTAAAAAATGTCCCCCCATGCCCCCCTGCCCACATTTTAAGAGCTGAAAATATCAAATATATGCTAAAAGATAGTTTAAGTTGTCTTATTTAAGAGTTCTAAATTTGAAGTCGATATCTCAACTCGTTCAAAAATTAAAAGGGGGGGGTGACTTTTGGACCGCGCTGTATATATATATATATATATATATATATATATATATATATATATATATATATATATAAATATATAGGTATTGAGAGTAGGTATTGATGGATAAGGATGAACCTTTTTTTTAAATGTGAGGACAAAAAAACTCACAAGATAAGGTCCAAAAATAAATTTGTTTTGCAAAAACCGGCTAATTACACTAACTTTTATAATAGGTTTTGAAAAAAACATATGTACATACTAGCGATTTTTTTACAACAAAATTTTTATTGTGAGTGTATTTGCAATTGCTTAAAATGGGTCTATACCAAATTTGATCAAGAACTATCAATTGGTTAATATTTAAGAAATAAAAATGTTTTGCATAGAACTATGCGATTTTTTTAAAATACTTAAGACAAGTAGACATTAATTGTCTACATGAACAATGAATTACCCGTTATTTTTTTGACACTTAATTGTCAATTTTTTTTTATTTTAAAAATGTCTTAAAATAGAAATTGTTAGAATTTAATAATAAGAGAGATATGATAAAGTCAGTAAGGTTATGTTAAAAAAAATAAAAATGAGAAAATAGGCTTAGTCTTGTTTTTTTTTTCATGTTATATGGAGATATGTAAAAAATTGTAGGGCACCTTGTAAACGGCACACAATAAGGCGTGAAGCTGGCGGTTTTTTTATTTTTTTGAACCCCTTGTACTAAATCCATTCAAATACATTTCGGGTATGTTAGAGCTGCTACATATATGCATAAAATGTAAAAAAATGGTGATTGTGTTATTTCAAAAGTGGACTATTTTGCCTTGACACAAAATATATTTGACTTTTTTCTAAGGTTATAAAGGTCGAAACTAGCCATGACTTTTTTATAAGTTGGTCTTGGTACCCTTATATGCTGTACCAAATTTAAAATTGATCCCACAAATAATTAAAGATAAAATTTCACCCTTATAGGGGTAGTTGGTGGCTGAAATGCTGGTGGTGTATTACCAATGATAAAGTACACCCATTACGCAAAGTTGCAGTCATTTCATGCGGGGCCATTTTTTACTTGATTATCCCGCTATTCTCTTTCTTCGGACGTTTTGTAGCACATCGCTAAAGAAAAAGCGTATTCCTCTCCCTTATAAATTGCAACGCCTTGTAAGTTTTCTAATAACACTTTCCTTTCAAAGACACCGTCACTTGAGGAGGATTTTTTCCAATGGCATATTCAAATACTCTTTTTTGGATTTTCTTGCAATAACGTACACTTCCATAAAACGCTTTAGTATTCTCAAAATTGTTAATATCTCGTCTTAATGATTTATATCAATAGATGTATGTATGGATATCCTTCATTAAAATTACGTTCTAATAGATAACAGCTACTTCTTCTGCCTTTCAAATCGTAAAATATCTTTTTCTTTTGGATAAAATTGCTAACAGACAAGAAGGAAATTTCAAAATGTGACTAAAGTCAGATTTTCACCTAGGTAAACTTTTTATCAGACATTATCTATCTAGTATGCTTTAACATAACTTGTTTAGATTCACACAAAATGAAATGTTTCATTATTTTGTCGTTTTTAAAAGTTGAATTTAATAAAATAAGTTATTTGGTTAAAAAAAATTATACACGATGAAGAAAAAATCATAAATTTGTATATTTTATCGTTTTTAACCTACAGTTGCCAACAAAAATTTAATAAAAATAGCTGTATCTCAAAAACAAAAGATAGTCCAACAGTTGTCTTAGGACGGAATAATAGCTTACTGGGCCTATTAACTGATATAAATTTTGTTTTGCTAGCTTTAATAATAAAACACCTGGTTTGTCTTGGCTGGGACACCCGGTATACACGGTGTCCCACGGTAGACAAATCAGTCAAATTGTGGCGTTATTATCAAAGCTATTAAAATATATTTTTTACCAGTCAATATAGACCTAGTTACCTTCAATTTACGCCAGAAAAAAGTGTTGTACTTTTTTCTGTTTTTAGGCTAGAGCAACAAACAGAATTTTTTAACGCCAAAATTTAAAAAAATAATATAATTTCTTTATCATATGATAGTTTTTTTTACTAAAAACAATAGTTTTCTATTTAAATTTTTAATTTTAGTCCAAAAGTCCAAACGGTAAAAAATGGTAAGTGCATTATGGAATGACCCCGCTAATGTAAAAGAGAGGATGCTATGAAAATAAATGTTTGCAAATATGACGTTCACGATAAAAATAAATGTCAAATCTAATGTTATAAATTAGATTTTTACTTAGACTTAGTAAGGACCTTGTGGACTAGGGTATTTTATACTACATAGTGTATTACTTAATTACTAATAAATTTTGATTTTTTGCGCTCAATCAATTTTTTTAATTGGTATGATTGGATTAATCTTAGATTAATCTTAGCAGTTTATATCATAATGAAAGTATTGTTAAAGCAAGTTATTATAAAACCTATTGGACAACTTATGATAAAACATGTTTTATAATTATGAGATTTTAAAAAACATAATTAATTAGCTTGTAAAGAACCCCCTTCCCTCGCAGTTGCATGAAGTTGCAGCTGGTTTATATTAGCAGGGCCGGATTCAGGGGGGTGCAGGGGGTACAGATTACCCGGGGCCCGGGCTCGAAGTTTTTAATAAACAGTTTATTTATTTATACTCCCCCAGATCGATAAGGCGTCAAAATAAGCAAATAAGTAGATCTCGTTCCAAATGGGCAATAGAAAAAATTTCGCCGCAGCAGCGCTTAAGCCTTTTTGGATTTTTGTAAAAAATAATAGTGCACTGTTACTAGTGTTTTAAAATTTGTAAAAAAATTCGCCCGCGGCGCTAGGGCTAATTTACCTACGTATTTTTTTAGTTCAAGCTTGCAAAAGCTTAAAATTTGTAAAAAAATTGCCTGCGGCGCCAGAGCTATCAAAATTGAAAAAAATTTCGTCTGTGGCGCTAAGACTTTATTATTTTTTACATACTTAAGCTTGCTGAACTATGAAAATAAAACAGTCAGAAATTAACATAATTTGGAAAAATTTTCGACTGCGGCGCTTAGTTAATGAATGGGGGCGCCGCTTCGGTCCTCAGTGCCTTAGCTACAGGCCTGCATGGGACAATTATGTTTTGAAAAAATGGGGGCCCGAGTAAAAAGTTGCACCAAGGCCCGGGCTGGCTCTGTCCGGCCCTGCATATTAGGGTCACTTCATCTAGTCCTACTTCGTGCTTTTGTTCTTAGTCGTTTGTTTTGTTTTTTTTTAACCAAACCAGACCAAAATTAGACCAAATACAGAAGAACAAAGGAAAAAAACTGTCATATTATGGGCAATTTAGTCAATTAATTTATTGTTATGTAATTAATTACGTACATTTTGGTTGGAATTAAAAGTTAAATGATACTAAGAATAATTCTCATAAGTTAAAATATCAAATTTATTGTTATTATTAATATTATTTATTAATATGCGAAACGCAAGACGTATTTATGATATTTGAATTAATTAACTCATCAATCATTGTGTCAAATTCCATACATCTACAAAATATTACGCCTTTCTAGAATATTTTCACTGTTATTAGAATTGTTTTGTACAATATTTCAAATAAATCCATGTTAGTCCTTAGGTTTTCCCAAATCACTCCAGTTCTGATGAAAAAAGGTCAAAATTACGCATCTAACTTCAGAGAATCATGGGAATATAAATGCTATTTCACAAAATCTATTATTAGCAAATAATTCTAATTCTTTGCGAGTCTTCCACGATTCAAATGGATTCAAATCAAGCAGCAAGTTAATATGTATCTGCATTGATCCTCTTCCCCACATCGTCTACATAAGAAGCCCCCATTTTTAACACGATAAAGCAATTTAATTTTGTTTAGATGTCTGAGCCTGTCTGTGTATCTATCTGTCTTTTTGTAAAGTAGTTAGTCATAGTCGTTTCGTAAACGTTCAAAAGTTCTCCCATCCTCCTGAATACACATAAAAAGCCTACTTTCAAAATTATGTCCGACTCGTTGAAGCATTACCGGTGTTATTTCGTTAAATGCTTCAACGATTCTTTGACGCATATTTTCAGGAGTGGTGGGAGCTTGTCGGTAAACCCTGTCCTTTACAAATCCCCACAAAAAAAATCACACGGGGTTAAATCGGGTGATCTTGCTGGCCAGGCAATTTGACCACCACGACCTATCCATGTATTATAAGTCTCATCCAAAAAAGTCCTCACCTCATGAAAAAAATGAGCAGGAGCCCCACCCTGCATAAAAATTATGTCATTTCGCAAATTTAGTGGTACGTCTTCTAAAAGTTCCGGTAATTCATCACGCAAAAAATTTAGGTACATATTCCCATTTAGATGCCCATTAAAAAAGTAAGCTCCAATAACCGAATCCCCCAGTACCCCTCCCCAAACATTTAAAGACCAAATCCGCTGGTTGTCAACATGCCTAACCCAATGCGGATTTTCAACAGACCAATAATGCATGTTATGCCTGTTGACAACTCCATTGCTTTTAAATGTAGATTCGTCACTAAACAAAATTTTGGTAGAAAAGTCCCCGTCATCCCCTGTTAATTCCAAAAGTTCATCACAAAATCGAACCCTATTTTCAAAATCCCTCCCATGTAACTCTTGATTAAGACATAATTTATAAGGATGTAATTTAGAATTTTTAATAACCCTGCTAACTGATGTGCGTGATAAATGATGTTCCCTTGCGATTATCCTTGTAGACGTGTGGGGATCATTGATAACTGCTTCTTGAATTATAGTTATAGTTTCAGGATCTTTGGTTACTGGACTTTCGCAAACTTTTTTTATGTCCCTCACTCCTCCAGTATCCAAAAATAAATTAACAATTCTTCGTACGCTAAAGTAACTAATACTATCATCGGGGAACTTTTCTACTATTTTTCTCGTTGTTTCTCTTAAATTTCGAGCACATTCTCCATAAGTTAAAATAATTTCTTTCTTTACTTCTAAAGTTATCATTTTGGCATTCAAAACTTGGTTTTATAAAAATCTTGCTTTGTTAATTTTTTGATTATAATGTAAAATCAAATTTGACATTTATTGTCATCATATACGACTTATTTAAAAATTTTAATTTCAAGGCATCCTACTCTTTTGCCATAGCGGGGTCATTCCATTATGCAATTGCCCTTTTATAAGGTTTTATAAAATTAAGAATTTAAATCGAAAATTATTGTTTTTAGTGAAAAAAACTATCATATGATAAAGAAAAATATTTACTCTTTTTAATTTTGGCATTTGAAAGTATTGTTATGCTTTTAATTAAAAGTGCATGTGTGGAGCTCTAGCTCAAAACCAAAAAAGAGTAGAAAACTTTTGTTTTGGGTCAATTGGAGATAATTAGGTCCATATTGACTGGTAAAAGTTTCATGTTGATATCTTTGTTAATAACGCCACAGTTTGACTGATTTGTCTACCGTGGGACACCGTGTATACAGTGTGATCCATTTATTTTGGAAACACCCCAAAAAAAGGAGTAGGTATTGATGGATAAGGATGAACCTTTTTTTCAAATGCGAGGACAAAAAAACTCTACAAGAAAAGCCCCAAAAATAATTTTCTTTTGCAATAACCGGCTAACTACACTTACTTTTATAATAGGTTTTTTAAATAAAACACACTAGCGATTTTTTTACAATAAAAATTTTATCGTGGGTCTATTTGCTATTGCTTAAAATGGGTCTATACCAAATTTTGTTAAAAAAATTAATCTGTTAATACTTTAGAATTAAGCAATATATTGCGTAAAATTATTTGTTTTTTTAATTCTCAAGACAAGTAGACACTAAATGTCTAAATGGTATATATACTCTAGTAGACACTAGTATTAACTGTTTTATCACACACTAGAAACTGGTTATAAGAAATCAATACATTTTTGTATATTTTAATTAAATAATTAATATTTTAAGTACCTACCACCTTATTAAAATTATTTTTTAATACGTACATAATTAAAACTAGGTAATTTAAATTAATTCAAATATTTATTAAAAAAACTAAATAAAACAATAACATTTCATTTTAATAAGCTAAAAGAAGACATTTAATTTTATTGTTTACTAAAAGATAAATTAAATTGCTAAATTTTCAATAAGGTCCCCGTTTTTTTCAATACATTTTTCGTACCTACGACGCTGTTTCTAACAACTTTTCGAAGCTGTTGAGGTGTTATTTCTTGACACGCTTCTCTTATTCTATTTTTTAAATCCTATCTGTTTTGGGGCCTGGTTTTACAAACTTTATTTTTAATTGTTCCCCAAAAAAAGAAATCTAAACAAGTAAGATCAGGGAATCTAGGGGGCCATTGAATTAAAGAACTTCCTCTACCAATCAATTCATTTAGCCACATTCGAATAATGAGTGAATAATGAACTGAACATCCGTCCATTTGAAAATAAATATTTAACCTTTTGTTTTTTGGTAATAGTGGCTTTTACAGTTAATTACCCAGTTCGGGTTTTCTGTTGCCCAATATCTCGAATTCTGTGACGAAACTACTCCATTCGTCCTAAAGGTAGCCTCGTCACTAAAAAAATTAATTTCAAAAAATTAAGATCATTTAGATAATTTCCCTGCGTCCTTAATAACCAAATAACCAAAACTTAATTCTCTTTTCCTCATCACCAGGTTCCAGTGTGTGACAAAACTTTGGTTTATAAGGTTTCATTTTTTTTAAGGCATTATTGAATATTTGTTTATGGTAGTTTAAGCACTTCGAATACTGATTTTTGGATTTTCTTGAAAATGGTTTTCTATTATTCGTTCGTTATTTATTCTTCTTAAAATTTTCGGCCTTTTTAAAATTACTTTTGAAACAGCACCTGATTCGTTAAATAATCTTGAAAACAGTGCTGTGGCTGACTCCTGCATTTGGATGTCGGTCGTTAAAAATATCTTATATCATTTTATGCAGAATTTTATTCTACATTTAACGAGTAAATAAAAAATATGTAGTAGTAGTAGTAGTAAGGGTGGGGAGGCTACAAGCCAGGCAACTAGGCCATTATGGCCCTTTTTGCCAGCCCCGAGCTGTCCCAGCCACACATCTACCCTACTCCCTGCCTAAACCTGCCGGACCTCCTTATAAAGGTCGCGATATCTGTCCAGGCAAGGGTACGCAACTCCTCTCTTCGGAGAGTTGCCACTCCGAAGATCTCCTGTCGTATTCTGCCGAACCGATCGCATTGTCCTAGGAAATGGAAGGACGATTCTTCGTCTATCCCGCAACCCGAACAGACGGGGTCGTTACCGACCTTCATCTTGAACAGGTGCCTTCCTAGTCCACAGTGACCCGTGAGGATCCCTGTGAGTTGGCTGATCGTGGCTCGGCTTCTTCCTAGTAGCCACGCGGTTTTTGACTTGCTTGGACCGGAAAGGAAGTCCTTTGCCTGTCTGCAGTTCGTGACCGTTGACCAGCTTTCCCTTAGTTTTTCTCCAGCCCACGTGTTGAGGGCTGATGTGACTTGTTTCCTTGTAATACCAAGCATGGGTTCGGGTCCCATGCACGGAGTCTCGGCTCCGAGCCTGGCAAGTTCGTCTGCCTTCTCGTTGCCTGGTATCCCGCTGTGTCCAGGGACCCATACAAGGTGGACTCTTTTGTTCCTCGCTAGCTCCTCCAGGGCTTCTATGCATTCCTGCACAAGACTGGATCTTGTGCCGGGTGCACTGAGAGCCTTGAGGGCTGCTTGGCTGTCGGAGCAGATGTATACATCTGATCCGTTACTCCCTAGAACCTCTTCGCATCTTGCCGCTTCCTGTATCGCAAAGACTTCCGCTTGGAATACCGTGGGGTACCTGCCGAGCGAATAGCTCTTTTGAACCCCCGTGTCTTGTACAAAGAAGCCTGCGCCCGAGCTTTGCGTGCTTTCCATCCGGAAGCCGTCTGTATAGCACACTGTTGCGTTTTGGGCAAAATTAACTTCCTTGTTCTTCCACTCGTGTTTTGTTGGTATAGTGAGAGAGAATGCTCTGTCAAACCTTAATCGGTCTTCCGCCTCTATCACCTTGATGCTGCTGATAGGTAACTCTACTCTGGCAACATCGGCGATTTTTGTATGTCCGTAGACTGCCCCTTCACCCAGCCAGCATCCAACATCTCTCATTCTAAGGTAGCTAGCCATTGCCTCCCTCCTTATCCAGGACGGAAGCGTTGGCAGCCCCAGTAGAACTTCCAGTGCTGATGTGGGGGTCGTCCTGATTGCGCCGGTGATCCCGAGACACGCTAGTCTTTGGATCTTACTCAGACTCCGAGCTACTGTGGTTTTGCTGACGCTTGGCCACCATACCACCGAGCCATATTGGACTCTGGGTCTAATGACGGCGGTATAGATCCATAATAGAATCTGTGGGGTCATGCCCCAGCTTTTTCCCACTGCCCGACGCAAGTGCCAGAAGGTCGCAATCGACTTGTCAATGACTTTGTCTACATGCGCCTTCCAGTTGAGTTTACTGTCTAGGGTTACTCCCAAGTACTTGACCTCTTGTGAGAGCACAAGCGGTTTTCCGTACATTTGGGGGGCCCTAAAGTTCTCTATCTTTCTCCTATTGGTAAAGAGGATAAGCTCAGTCTTTGTTGGGTTGACTGATAAGCCTTTTTCCTCACACCACTCTTCTATTATCCTGCAGGCTGTCTGGATTCTTTCACAGACCGTGCCCAAGAACCTTCCAGTGACTAGGACCGTGCCATCATCTGCAAATGCTTGTGCGTATAGCCCAGCGGCCGTCAGCCTCTCTAGGAGACTGTCCATAACTAGACACCATAAGTGAGGTGAAAGACAACTGCCCTGTGGACATCCACCCCTCACCCCGATGTCCAGACGACAGTCCCCCAGAGAGGCCATGACATTCCTCTCTACCAGCGCAGATCTTACCCAACTAACCAGCGCTGGCGGGGTGCCCCTTGCTAATAGCGCACTGCAGATGGTTGACGTTCTTGCCCTGTCGAATGCTCCCTCTACGTCAAAGAATATGGCCAACGCCCATTCTTTGTGGTGTAATGCCTTTTCGACTCTTCGCACTATAGCGTGGAGGGCCGAGTCTGTCGACCTGCCTCGCCTATATGCGTGTTGTCCTCTATGGAAAGGATGCCTGCTAAGCACTCCTTCCATCAGGTACCGGTCCACTATCTTTTCCAGCGTTTTCAGCAGGAAAGATGTAAGGCTTATTGGTCTGAAGGATTTGGCGGTTGTGTAATCCTTCCTCCCCGGTTTGGGGCTGAAGACCACTCTCGCCCTCCTCCATTCCTTTGGAACATATCCCAGCGCCAGGCTGGCCTTAAAGATCCTCTTCACGTTGGGAAGAACGATCTCTATGCCCGCCTGGAGTAGCGCTGGGAATATGCCATCCGGTCCTGCTGCCTTGTATGGGTCGAACTCTTTCACCGCCCATTTGATCGCGCCGTCTTTGATAACCTCCTCGGCCAGTTGCCGGTCCCCTCCTGGGAGGGGACCCTGCTCTACCTCGGGGTTATCTTGTTCGACGCTTTCACCGGGAAAGTGAGTCTCCAGCAGTAGCCTTAAGGACTCTTCGCTGGAGGTGGTTCAACTCCCATCTTGTCTCTGTAGCGAGCCTACCGATTATTAGACGTGCCGCTAAGAATTTTCATCAGCCTTGCAGAATCCGACAGTGACTCCATGTCTCCGCAGTATTTCCTCCAGCTTTGTTTCTTGCTTCGTCTAAGCTCCTTTTTAAAATCCCTTCTCACCTCTCTATACCTATCCCATGAGGACTCTGTCTTCCCTAAAGGCTTGGTTGAATGCCCGCCTACACTCCTTGCGCAGGGTGTTCAGCGTGCCATTCCACCATGGGACCTTTCGGTCCTTGGCCTCCCTGAGTGGACAAGCCTCCTCATAAGCTGAGATTATGGTATTATTTAGAGTGGCGACCTCTTTGTCTAATTGTTCCTCTGTGAGTATCTCACTGTCTGAATCCCAGTTATGACTTTTGAGCTGGGAGAGGTAATTCTCCCAGTCCGTTGCCCTTGGGTTTCTTTTCATGATTGGATCGGGTTTGTCCGACCTTAACTCAAATCTTACCATTGTCAGACATGGTTATGTCCGACGACACCCTCCAATTCAAAATGTTCTCTGATAGAGTGATAGATACCAGCGTTATATCAATCACCTCCTTTCGGACTCGATTGACAAATGTTGGCTCCTTCCCTCTATTCATTATCTCTAAATTGGTCGATGCTAGGTACCCCAACAAGGTTTCCCCCCTAGGGTTTATACCCGTGCTACCCCACACCACGTGGTGTGCGTTCGCGTCGCAACCGATAATTACTGGTAGGTGCTGTTCATTCGCGAATTCCACCAGGCGCACTAACTCCCTCGAGGGAAGTACGCCGTCGTACGGCAAATATAAGCTACCCACCACCACCTTATGACTAATGCCTCTTACCTTGTGCTCCAGAATAGCTGCCGTTACATCCTTGGTGCCCAGCTGGGTCAATGGAACCACGTTCAGCTCCTTAGATGCCAGGATACATGTTCTGATGTGTTCGTCCTCTTTGCCAACTATAATTTTATAGCCGGCTGCACCTAACCCCCTTACGTTGTTCCTGTAAACATAAGGTTCCTGTACCAATACGATTTCGCCTACCTTGTTAGCAAGAGCGCTCACCAGTTCCCCAGTTGCACTCTTGCTATGCTGTAGGTTAATCTGGCTTACCTTTAACGCCGCCATTGATGGGGTCACTCATGGGGCGTGGTTGGCAAAACTTATGTGGTCCGCTGGGAGCCGCTCGCGCCCGAGGGGCCGCGGCTGACAACTCCGCTCCAAGATGTGACCTTCCTTACGGAAATAGTCATCAGCTCGAAGCACAGCTGCCAGCTCGCCCCCTCTAGGCGCCTGACGGCGTCCCTTTCTACCACAAAAGTCAGGAACCAGTCTCCTGCCTCTCCCGTCGTCTGGATGTGACGCCATCCCTCGATGTTGAACGAGGGATTCTGGAAAGCCATCAGCCTCTTCACCTTGCCTAGGTCCAGCTCTTTCTTCCTTAGCCAGAAGCCTACCTTCTCCGGCCATTGAGCGTCGGCTGCCGCCACCTTGGTGAAGGCAACCCCCTCCAGGGTCGGAGTTGGCCAGGTTACCAGCAGCCAGCGCTTTGTTGAAAGGGTCATGGTCGTTATCAGGAACCAGCCGGGAAATACCACGCCTGAGTTCCTGAACCTGAGGGGACCTACAGGGGGAGTTGCCTCTATAGCCCTGAACATCTCCTCCACCATGCTCGCCCTCAAGCGCTCTGCCTCTTCGGGCGAAACCTTACCGTCCTCCTCCTCTTCGAAGGGTCCTCGGTGGTTTCAGGATCGGACATTTGCGTCGGCGCGTTACCCTCTCCCCTCTCCAGGGAGGAGACCTGATGGCGTGGCCACCCTCCCCTCTATGGAGAGGCGAGACGTGCTTGCGCTTTCCGCCGTTGGGAGGGGTGCGGTAGTGGTTAGGCCTTTTCCTTGAGCTACCTGGAGGTGTTTCTTTGTCTGTCCTCAGTCTCTTTTTGCTCGCTTCTGGCTTAGAACTGGAGGTTCCTTGGAGCCTCCTTTCCTCGCCGGACGCCGGAGCCGTTGGCAACGCAAAGAGCTTCTTGGTCACTCTCCTTTCGTTCCTGGCTGATGGATCCTCTCCCTTGAGTTTGGCTAGGTTTCTGAGGGACCGGTTGCCTTACCGCTTCCTGTATGCTCTCATGTGAGCAGCCAGGTCGCGGTACTGGCGTCGGTCTCCTAAAACCTCCTTTCGGTTTTTGGGGGTCTCCGCACCCTCCAACAGGCTTACTTCCCCCAGTGGGGATATCCGCCTGTGGAGCGCCTTCGGCTTGCCCAGTCCCCGTCGCAAGGCTGGAGCTAGAGGCGGCAGAGTTACTTTGCAGCTCCCCTTCTGCCTTCTTGGCCATCCTCTTCTTCTCCTTCCTTCTTTGGAACTTCCTCCTCTGCTTCTCTCTTTGGTTCTCCTTCTTCCGAAGTGCCGCCGCTTCAGCTGCTTCCCCGGCCGCCCCATCGAGGTTGGTGTCTTTGGACGTCTTCCTCGGTGACCCAGCTGGGGAGTTAAGGAGTTTTTCCTCCTCTACCGCGTCTATCTCTTGTCCGTCGGACGTCTCCATAGAGTTGAGGAACTCTGTTTCCTCTTTTTGTGGCACTGTCTTTTCCATATTTTCGTTTGATTCATGGCTAGAACAAAGTTGTGTGCTAGTATTTGTGTAGTGTGTAAGTGTGGGCATTCGATAGGGCGTGGACTCCCCCCCCCTTTCCATCGAAAGACTCGCGGGCGCTCATCCTTAGTGAGAAGTCTGGCGGCCGCTTTACCCCTGGTGAAGCCCCCCGGAAGTGTGCAGCGGGTCCTCAACCAGGCGCTACATGGAGCCGCTGCACACCCCAAGATTATACACCGACTTATAGGGCGGCCCCCTACGCTAGCTAGGCAAGGGTGGGCCCCTTTCATCGGCGGCACAGGCGTGCCTGACCTGCTTATTTCACCGCTACCATTCCATCGTGACTTTCCTCTAAAGTAGCCTCCACGAGCCACCCTACAGGGGTGGAGTAATCCCTACCCTCCCGACCCACGTGTGTGTGTGTGTGTGTGTGTGTGTGTGTGTGTGTGTGTGTCAGTGTGCGTGTGTAGTGCTTGTAAGATGTGTGTGTTTTTTACGGGAATTTGATCCCCAACCAGTTTTGGTCCGCCTCGGGCCCTAGTTCACCCCGCGGCCTCAAATCATTGATGAGAGCTGGCTGGGGCTTCCTCCGGGATAGCCGTCGACCCCAGCCATCTCAAACCAACAACCGAATAGCCCGTTGTGCAGTGCCCGATTGTCTGACGAGCCGATCCCCTATCCGCCACCTGGGGAGGCGCCCGATGGAGGACTGGAAGCCCCACACGGGGAATAAAAAAAATATATATATAGCATTCCATTAAAAAAATTGGAGTTTTTTATGTTTGAAAATCCAAAAGTTTGAATATTTATTTTGAACGCCCTGTATAAAATATTTTATTTTTTGCATATAAAGTAATAAGATTTTAAGATAAGCTTGCAAAACTTTATTAATTTTTGACAAAAAATAAAGAAATCGGAGAAGGTTTTATCTTATCACTAAAAATGCATTTTTTCTAAAAAAAAAAAAATATATATATATCTCAAAAACTATAAATAATAGACCCATATAATATGATATCAAAATAAAGGCATTTTAATGAGAAATAAGTTGGCATAATAAAAAATATACCACTCCATTTAAAAAAAGTAAGTCAGATGTTACCCACCCTAAGAGGACCATCCTGTATATTTTAAAATATTTTTAAAATGTCCTTTTTTTAAAACCATTCAACTTCTCTAAAGTGAATACTTTACTATATATCGACTGAGTCGGCTTCGTTGAGACACCCTGTATATATATATATATATATATATATATATATATATACAGTGTGATCCGTTTATTTTGGAAACATCCCAATAAAAGGAGTAGGTATTGATGGATAAGGATGAACCTTTTTTTTTAAATGTGAGGACAAAAAAACTCTACAAGATAAGGCCCAAAAATAATTTTGTTTTGCAAAAACCTGATAACTACACTAACTTTTATAATAGGTTAAAAAAAAACATCCTAGCAATTTTTTTACAACAAAAATTTTATTGTGAGTGTATTTGCAATTGCAATTTAATGTGATAAAATACAGAGCGGTCCAAAAGTCACCCCCCTCTTAATTTTTGAACGAGTTGATATATTGACTTCAAATTTAGAACTCTTAAATAAGACAACTTAAAATACTTTTTAGCATATTTTTTATACTGACTCTTAAAATGTGGGCAGGGGGCATGAGGGGCATTTTTTTAAATGGAAAGGGAGGACGTCTTATAAATTATTTTAAAGCTTTTGAAATTCTCCATTTAACTATATATTTTTTAATATTTTTAAACATTTATTTTTGGGTTTAAAATAGGGTTGAAAATGGCTATTTTTGTCAAAATATCTCTAAAAAAATCAAATAATTTTTTTAAAACGATGAAAAAACGTAAATTTTGCTTTTAAACTAATTTTAATTGACAAAAATTAAAATTTACAAAAAAAAACTTAAAAATTCGTATTTTTTAGCACAAAAAATTGAAAAATCAAATCCTTACTAAAATTGTTTAAAAATTAAAAAATATACTGTCCAATAGAGAATTTTCTTTAAAATGTTGTACACGACCCCCTTTCAATTTAAAAAATGTCCCCCCATGTCCCCTGCCAACATTTTAAGAGCTTAAAGAATCAAGTATATGCTAAAAGATAGTTTAAGTTGTCTTATTAAGGAGTTCTAAATTTGAAGTCGATATTTCAACTCGTTCCAAAGTTAAGAGGGGGGTGACTTTTAGACCGCTCTTTATATAACTCGAATGTGTTTTTATAGCTTTGGGGACATATTCTAAGTCAAAAATTTGTTGTGGTTGTAATCTACTACAATATGTCCTCGAATATACTTAAATATACGACTCATTCATACAGACCAAAAAAAGTATTAAAACACTTTGCCGTTAAAAAATTATGGACTTCTAATCTTGTGCCAAATTTCAACTTCCTGAATATAAAATATAATATTTCGCAAAAACTATACAATATAACTAAATTTTAAGAATGTGGATTCCGAAGCTTAAAATCTGTAAGGAAGCTTGTTTTTATTAGATAAGATAAATCCCTGTTCCTTGGTAAAAGTGTTAAATTTAAGACGATGCTGGAAAAAAAGCTTTCTTAACATTTTTCTAATTTTTACACGGGATGTATAAAATACACCACAGAACCATAATCAGAAAAAACATCGGAGTTGCCAGACATTTTAGGTGAACATTTTTAAAACTAGCCGGCCCCCTTTTTTATATGAACTATAGGGGAAAGTATTATTTTGTTAGAGCAGTATTTTTTTTTTCAGTCTGAGCCCTTTATGTGTGCAGTGAATGAAAAAGAATTCCCTGATTACAAAAAATACATAATCCAACCAATGGACCTCACCACTTTGGACAGAAACATATCAAAAAACATGTATTCCAGCACGCAAGCCTTTGAAGCAGATGCGAAGTGGATAGTTCACAACAGCATCATTTTTAATGCATGTAAGTTGGTAATTGGCTGGTCGAGTAAAAGTGCGGGAAGTTTGAAAATATCCTTTTTCGTTTGACGGGCACCACTTTTCACCGTTCTGCGGCCTACTCTTTGACTGTTTTGCGCTCCGTCCCCCTTTGCCCGTTCCACGGGCCCTAAAGATTTGGCTGGCCCTAAGTACCCAGTTCCAAAAAACTAAAAATACTCTGTAAATTGATTGGCGCTAGGTGATACGACGTCATCAAAATGGCGGAATTTTTAGTATTGGAGCAAAATTTTATTATTTCAAATATCTAAAACTAATTAATTAATTTTCAAGTTCCTGATCTTATTTTAAAGCTAGATGACTGCCTTATTAGCCGATGTTGCAAACTTGAAATATTGTTTTCTCTTATAAATTATGCACTGTGTAACGCTCAGAATCACAAAAACTATCTATTTAACTTTTTAACAGTAAAGGGTGCAGGGTGTAGCAAGTAAGCAAGTTTAACGCCGCAATCAATTTTGATTAGAATTTTCAAGGTCACGCACCTTCACGTCGAAATTTGAAAAACAATTTATTAAAAAAAACTTCTAATAGACAGAGGAAATAAGAAAGTTCTAAATTTTCGCATTTCCCAGATACATCAGAACTTGCAGACATGTAAATAATTTTATAAAATATATTGATTAAAATTGTAATTACAATATTAATATCACATTATTGCTTAACAAGTTTAGCGAAGCAGGCAATTTTTTTTTACAGTTCACAGTTTTACAGGATAAGCAATTTCCAAGAATTCAAAATGCAAACTATTTTATAAAATTGTAAAATTTAAAATGTAAATAATTTTATAAATCTATTACTTAAAATTGTAATATCACATCATTGGTAATCAAGTTTAGCGCTGTAGGCGAAAATTTTTACAGTTTACAGTCTTCAGGACAAACAATTGCTAAGAATTCGAAAAGAAAATTAGGAGGTGAAACTTACAAAACTTATTATGCTTAGCGCCGCAGGCGAAAATGGTTAGAAATCTTAAGTTTTTGCATTTCCCAGACACCTCAAAATTTGAGATGTAAATAATTTTACAAAATCTATTAATTAAAATTGTAATATCACATTTTTGCTTATCAAGAGAATTTCAAGATTTTATAGTTTTTCCGGATAAGCAAATTATTTTATAAAACTTCAAATGGGTAGGTAAAAACCTCTTAAAATACAACTGATCATGTTTAACACCGCAGGCAAAAATCTTTAGAAATACTGATGCTTCACATTTTCCAGTTTGATGCATCATATTATTTTATAAAATCTAGATAATATTATTAGTAGGCGAAATTTTTTGAAAAGCCAACAAGCAAAATAGTTAAAAAGTAATTTTAAAAATATTAAATTTGAGGGCTTGGGTAGTTTTTTTTTTCGACTTTCAGATAACCAATTTTTTATTTCATAATTCGTTTGTTCGAGTGGAAAAGATAATTTTAAGACTAAAATAAAATATATCAAAAAACGAGTTTCCTTTGTTTTAATAAAAAATACGAGATATGAAAAAAATAAGTTTGACAACTGATTTTACATAAAAAAATGAGAAAAAAACATTAAATGAACTTTTATGCCAAATTGCTTTCTAAGAGAACTAGGACACTTTTAAGGGTTATTTTTAGAAAATTTCGAATTCGATAAATGAGGACACGGTTTGACCTAAGGACATGAAATTGTATATATGATTTACTACTTATAAGTGTTATTCTTTCGTGTTGTAAAAAAAAATTAATATTCAACCAGTGGCGGACTTACAACTTTTACAGTCATATTAAGGGGCACCCAATTGCTACGTCATTGGTCAAAATTTTAATTTTATTAATGTGTCAAATGTTTATATTTATTGGTTTGGAGTGAGAAATATGCTTAAAAGTGTCCCTTAAAAGGGCCCTATCTTCCTTAGGAAGTTTACATAATATCTTCTTCTTATTTTTTCATGTTAAATTAGGTGTCTATTTTATTTTTTTCATATCTCGCATTTTTTCTTAAAACAAATGAAACTCGTTTTTCTCAACAACAAATTAATAGATTTTGTTTATTTTGGCCTTAAAATTATTCTATATGAAAGTCGAAAAATTGGGTTCCTGCGCATAGTGCAGTGAAAAGAAAAGATATGTTTCAACTTAGCCGCAGTTATTCATACAGTAATCGTTTTTCTTTTAAACGATATCAGAAACAATGCACGAGTTCTGGAAGTATTCAAGGTGGAAGCAAAATTGACGTATTTGAAAGTTGGCCTTGATGACGTCACGACAGCAAGATTTTTGATGAAAAATGTATGTAAAAGACACCCTGAAAATTTGGTAGCCATATCTAAATTCAGTTTTGTTTAAGAACGCTAGAAAATTTAGCCCATTTTTTTAAGTTTTAGTTTTTGTGATTTTGATCATTACACAGTGTGTAATTTATAAGAGAAAACAACATTTCAAGATTGCAACATCGGCTTATAGTGCAATCATTTAGCTTTGAAATGAGATCGAAAAACTTGAAAATCTATCAATTACTTTTTGAGATATTTGAAATAATAAAATTTTGCTCCATTAGTAAAAATTCCGCCATTTTGATGACGTCACCTAGCTCCAATCATTTGCCAGAGTGGCTCCCGGTGAATTTTTGATGCAAAACGTATCTGTAAGTTTGGTAGCGATTTTATAAACTGAAATGTTTTTCCGCTTATTCCACGCACTATTATAGATCTATTCTATTCTGTTTTATTCCTAACCTATAACTTTTTATTAAATAAGCCAATTAAACCGAAGTTTCTATTATTTTACTTTTTAAGCAAAGACAATTTAATTTAAAAAATAAAATTTTTGTTAATTTAAAAAAAAAACATTTTTTTTATTTTGTCTAAATTTGTCTAAAAATGTAATTTTTTAATTAAACCATCTTTGTTTTTGTATATTAAGTAAAATTTTACATTTTTTTAAATTGGCTTGTTTGGTCAAAAGTGGTTATGTAAAGGTCAATAAAACACAAATGACTAGATTTTTTTAATTCATTGTGTAGTATTGTGTTTAGTGGCCCAGATTTATAAAAAAAAAAAACAGTGGTAAAAGTATCAAACCCTTTAAGATGCTCACACGCAAATGGGCAGTCAGTGGCTGATTAAAAATTATCAGTAGTAATATCATAAGTTCCCAATTAGTAGTATCAGAGTGATTGAAGCAGAGGACCGATTAAAGTTCGATAGAAGTTTCTCTCTCAGGATTCCGACAAAGGAAGAATGGGAAAAGAAAGAAATACAATTTGTGCCAAACGCTTTGGTGTGCTATACAGACGGCTCGCGTATGGAAGGCATCCAAAGCTCTGGGGCAGGACTCTTCGTGGAGGACCTGGACTTGCAAAAGAGTTTTCCACTTGGACGCTTTTCCACTGTCTTCCAAGCTGAGGTCTATGCCATACAGGAAGCGGCAAATTTCAGGGAAATAAGGCAGCACCGGGGGCACGATATATACATCTGCTCGGACAGTCAAGCCGCTCTAAAGGCATTGTGCAATCCCAGCACTAGGTCACCCCTAGTCAGGGAGTGTGCAGAAGCCTTGGAAGAGCTAGCAAGGACCAAAAACGTTCAACTGGTATGGGTGCCGGGTCATAGTGGAATTCCCGGAAACGAGAAGGCAGATGAACTTGCAAGACTCGGATCAGGGATGGCATGCACGGGGCCGGAACCTATATTGGGTGTTACAAGGAAGCAGGTAAAGACCGCTCTCGATGAGTGGGCTTATACCAAGCTAAAGGAGCAATGGAGAGCGGTCGACGGTTGCCGGCAAGCTAGGGACTTCCTGGCTGGCCCAAGCAAATCAAAGACCGACTGGTTGCTGGAAAAAGGAAGAACTGCACTCAGACAACTTGTAGGGGTCCTCACGGGCCACTGCAGGCTAAGGAAGCACCTGGCAACAATGCGGATTCTAGAGAGTCCACTATGCCCAGAGTGCGAAGAGGATGAAACATCCTCTCATTACTTAGCCGAGTGTGTCAGATACGACAGGATCAGGTTGCAAGTCTTTGAAACTCAAAGACTCAACCAAGAGGAACTAAGAGATCTCCCCTGGGCCAATATCCTGACCTTTATTGAAAGGATGGGCAGGTTCAAGGAGGACTCAAATTAGTAAATGGCTGGGATTGCCTGGGGTGACAAAAAGGGCCAGAAATGGCCTAGTTGTCCGGCTTTGGCCAACCCAAAAAAAAATTTACTACTACTACTACTACTAATATCATAAGTGCATGTTGAATTATCGATAATTTTTTTACTGTATTAAAAAAATATTTTGCTTGGCAAAATATTTTTTTATATACAGTAACAAAATTATGTATAATTCAACATTCACGAATGGTATTTTGAAAGACTATTTCACAAACAAAATAAGGAAGTATATAATTTTACAATGTTTTATGTTGTTTGATATTTTAATTAAAAATTTAAGAACTAAACAACAATATTACTTTACAACTATAATTAAAAATGTATATCTCAAATTTGCCGCGCTTTTTAAATCCACGATGTTCACTTGTTCGCGAACTTTGCTGTTTTTGTTTAAAAAGTTTAGTTTCAACTGAAAACATATAAAATAACGGGTGTTTCCACCCGTAAAAAAAAAGTCCAAAGAATTTCCTATCTTTTAATACATAAGTGTTTAAATTAGTTTTTAGTGGCCCGTTTTTAATACCAAGATTCAATTAAATAAATTAAAATTTATGAATATCAGTGATTTAAAGCTTTTAAGATGGAAAGTGCATAAAATATAATATATTATCTGAAATTAATTATGGTTTATACCTAGGATGTTTTGGTAATAAAATAAGCATTTATATTGCTTATCAATAAAAATAAATAAACTAAAGGTAAACTTCACAAATTAAAAACACAGTTTGCAAAAATATAACATTAAGATTTCAGTAACTGTCAGTTTCTTGTTTCCATAGTAACCAAGTGATAATTGCATATGTGCAAAAATTATCAGATTCATTTTGATCTGATTGGTCAAGAAACTAAAAATGCTACGTTTTGATTGGCCTATATATTGTTTGTGAAATAGTCGACAGTAATATCACAAGAGGTAGTGAAATTTTCGATAATTTTATTATGGTCCCATAAAATAATTTTGCTCAGTAATTTTTTGAGTATATTTTTCTTTATTAAAAGCTCGAGATCAAAGGTCTCTTACAGTTAAAATATGCTATGGTCCTTGATCATTACATATTTTTACAGGTGTAATTCAACAAATAGATTACTCATTACATAAATAGTAGGTATTATTTGAGTCGTTTATTTCCAATACCGGGTATGTCCTATAGATTTCCTATGGACATACCCGGTATTGGAAATAGACGACTCATTTATTATAAAATATCTATTTAGACTACAGTCACAAATAAGGCCTATGTATTTCAGTACACTTCTTTTTTAATTATTGCATTTTATAATACAACATTTAAAAACCATTTAATGTCAAAACAACAACAAATAATAATTTTTACCAAAAGACCCCGCACATTTAGCGAGGAAAATGTTTCCGCGGATATCGCTGAAAATTTGGTATGTTGTAGAACTTAGTTCCCGAACAAAACTAGCACACAGTGATCCCCGGATATGATTAGGTTTTAAAGAAAGGGCATCGGAAACAAACAATGGATCTTGGTAGTACAGGGTATGGGCATCATAGATCCGTTATCAGTTAAATCGCGTTTGCATATCTTTGGAACATATTGGTAAAAACTCTTCAGTAGGCCTCACGGTCAACACCAACTACTTAAAAGAAAAACTAAAAATCGATTCTTATAGTATTTTTTGTGTAGATTCTAACAGCGTTTGGCAAATTTACCTATCGTTTTTAATTTTTGAGAAAAAAGCATTAAACTACGATTTTAGTGCAATTGTTGGACTGGTATAATACCTTTACTTTAGTGACTATTAAAACGTAACTAGACTAAAATAATAGCCAGAATATAGAAGTATAAAAGTATAATAGAAAATTTAATGAAATTTTATCCTATTTACTTTAAAGACAATATTTCTATATCAATTTTTACCACCTTAGGGTGCTTTAAGTTGACTAGTATATTATATGCTTCACATTTTGACTTTCTTGTCAATGCTTAGTTAAACATATGATTTACAGTGGTTCTAAAACAATTTTAGGATTGCTAAAGGGTAAGACCGATATCATAGTGAACACTATGATAATTATTAAATTCTTTGCATGCTTAGCAAGTTTGCTTTGATTTCAGGAATTATAGTTTTTGGGGTCGCTCAGCTTAAGTATTCTTATCTTACACATGTGTTAGGTATATATTAGGGATAGGGTCTTTTACAGCGCCGGACAAAACCGCGCCTGGTTTACCGCGCCGCCCTTTACCGCGCCACCCTTTACCGCGCCTGTCCTTTACCGCGCCGACCGTAACCGCGCCTAGGACATTACCGCTCCTAGGACATTTCCGCGCCTATGTAAACTTTTGATTTCATTTTATTTGAGTATTTACTATAGTGTTCGATTTTTTTTTATTTGTAACAACATTTATTTAACAAAAAATTTATTTTTTAATTTAACAATAGATATAATCATTTATATAAATTTTGAACAATACCTTTCAAGTGAATAATTTTTTCTTCTTTCTTATAATTTTCAATCATATTTTTTAATCTATTACATACACTTTTAATTTTTTTTTTGTAGGAGTAGAATCACCTCTTCTAAACTGTTGAATTTTCATATCAGTTATCACCTGTTGCTGTCGAAAGCCGTCTATTAATTTCCATATTATTGGATGATCGGCACCAATTAATTGTTATGTTGAAACTGTTATGCCAGAATTCCACATAATTATTTGTTTTAGGAAGGTAATTTTTAATATTTTCATACTGATTCCAAAGTTTTATAGGAAACAGTGGGATTCGCCGTCTATTGTCCCTTATTAGTCTCCCTATCCAAGTATCTTCCATATATTCCAATATCGGTTGTAATTCTTGCGAGTTTTCCACATAAAAATCAGTCTCCAAAAGTTCTTCATATGCATCACCTACATCCTCAATTGGCAAAAAGGCCAGCGCTCCTAAGAAGTTTAAACTTAAAGCACCATCAGTGACGTGTTCATACTTTTCAAGTACTAATGGGTGTTGTTTAACTTTACGAAAAATACACTGTTTGAAATGAAAAAAACAGCCACTAAGGATCGCCGAAGGAAAAACTTTCTAGAGCATTTATTGCACTACGCTCAAAGTCAGTCATTATCGTTTTCGGTTTTAAATCTGGCTTCATATTTTTTACAGCCAAACAATTTTTCATATGTTTTTTGAGATTTATTTGGTAAAACAGCAAATACCACAGGCACTGAAAATTTTTTTACAACTACATGTATAGTGTATACTTGGTAAAAAAGTGTAGGAGAAACTGCAACAGTTCCATCGCAATACCTATTGGAGTTTGTCTTCATAAAATCCAATTTTTTTTCTGTTGAAAAAACTATTATACGATCGTCTATTTGACGACTGTCATACATCAAAAAATCTTGCTCATTAAATTTTTTATAATCAGTGGGAATTGTTAGTTCTGATAATTTATTTGGATTTACGGGAAAATTGTTTTCTTTTCTTCGTTTTCGACGAATTGTTTTTTTTTTAATGTTGTCCACACTTGGTAAGATTCCACTCACAGAAGGATTTATATTCATGCATACACTAGCAACAATATTTTGTGGATTTTCAACTGTTTCAATTGCACGTTTTTTAACATCAATTGCACGTTTTTTAACATTATTAATCACATCTCTTACTGTTACAGATGCAGGATCAGCAGGGTGATCATGTTCCATCTCCTTTAAAACCTCCCCGTTACTTGTATGAATTCTCCCCTTACAAGAGGTAACATCATATTTACGCACTTCCAAATAGCCAAATCTTTATTTCTACTGCTTTTGATAATTTCTATCGACATTGTAACTTAACTGAACCTCTTTCATATGTGTACTAAATAATTATTTCGATTAAAGAAATACTAGGTAGGTAAATATACTAAAACTCAATAAAAAATAGCACAAAAAACACTTGCATATAAATCGAACAAAATCACAAAAAAAACATAAAAAAATCATACAATAATAAATTAAAACTGGGCCATGGCGCGGTAAGAGACGACGCGGTAGAGGACGGCGCGGTAAAGAACGACGCGGTAAAGAACGGCGCGGTAAAGGATGGCGCGGTAGTGACCATGGCGCGGTAATATCCTAGGCGCGGTTACTGACGGCGCGGTAAAGGACGGCGCGGTAATGGTCGGCGCGGTAAATTTGGCGCTGTAAAAGACGGCGCCCATATATTAGTATTATAAGGACTAAAAAGAATAAAAAATTATAAAACAATTTAAAAACACGATTTTATTGAAAATATTTATTTAAATTCTTTTTCTTGTTCTTTATCAAATCTATTATAATTTTTTAGTATTTCTTATTGTAACTTTAATGTATTCTATATTTTATCATTTTATACTTGTTTTTATATTTAACTATTATTTTTTTTATTAAGTATTGCCCTGTAGAAGCCCCAACAATAAGGGCGAAACGTTGGCCTTATAATTTTTGAGTATTTTAAATTGTGTTCTTAAAAGCAAGCCTTCCAACTAATATTGTAAATTATGGGTAATAAATGCACTAAAAAGTAAAAATTTAAAACCAAAACGTCAACTTGACTTTTTCAAACTAAAGATCTAAATATACTTTATTTCAAGCAAGGAATAAATTCATAACACCTTAAAAAAAATAATTAAGCATTTCTTACACAAGTTTAACATCTTCAGTATCCCTAAAACCACAGTTTAAATTTATTTTATTTATAAACAGAAAAAAAAATCTAGTTTAAAATTGTTTTGGAACTACTGCAGTAAAAAGTTTAACTATGTTACATTGACAATTAAGTCAAAATTTGAAGTATATCATCACTCAAGATGCAAAAGGTCGTATTTTAAATTTTACTTTGTTGGTCTAAATTATAAGAAACATAAATGAAATTATATTAAATTTCAAACTTTACGCAGTGTAGAGTTTAATGTCCACTCTATTCAGCGACCTTACTGAATTGTGGCGTTTTATTAAAATGCCACAACTGAGCGCCAAAATAAAATTAAGTAAAATTTAACATACGACCTTTTTTACTATGAGTGAAGATATTATAAACTGGCCACCTTAAAGTTTCCCGTAACGTTAAAACATTGCTATAGAAAGACTTTCTTTCGGGTCAGTATGATTAAAATTCTTTATATTTGCTATTATAATTTTAAACTTAACTATTTTAGCTGTTATTTAAAACCAGTTACGTTTTAATATTCACTGAAATAGAGTTTTTATGCCAGTAGAAAAATTGTACTAAAATTATGGTTTATTGCGTTTTTCGCAAAATAGGCAAAAGATAGGTAAATTTTTTAATCATTGTTAGAATCTGCGCGAAAATTACTACTAGAATAAATTAAAAATTTTCTTTTAAGTAGTTGGTGTTAATCGGGATTCCTCCTGAAGAGTTTTCACCAATATCTTTCAAAGATATGCAAACCCGATTTAACTGTTAATGGATCTATGATGTCTATACACTGTGCTACCAAGATCCGTTGTTTGTTTCTGATGCCCTTTCTTTAAAACCTAATCATATCCGGGATCACTGTGAGCAGGGTCGCAACCTTAGCCTATGACCAGTTTTGGTGCAATAACCGTTTAAGTGATTTACTTGCATTTCATGAATTTATTGACTGTCTTGGAGAAAAAGAAAATGCTGCAAGTTATGATTTATAGGGGTGTGGATTTTTTAGGTATGATATTCGGGCATGACGGATAAAAATTTTCGATGACGTTTTTTTCACTTTTCTCGAAATTTTAGGTCATTTTGAGTCTAAATCTGCCAAAAATTTTTTTTCGTCTGTCCGTATGTCAGTATATACGTAAGCACATAACCTCCATTTCTGGTTTAGCTATCGACAAGCGGCTTTTTTATTTTGTATTTTACGTATAGGAGAAGATCCAGCTTATTTTTTGTAGTAATCAAAATGGGGTAAATTGGTCCAAACGGGGTAAAACCCCTGTTTTTTTGTGTTTTTCGCAATAACTTTTGAACGCTTTGACCTAGAGATTTTAAATTTAGTACGAAAGTGAATATACTTAATATCTAGACTTTTACCAAATATAAAGTATCGACAAAGCGTTTAAAAGTTATCGTGAATAAATTAAAAAAAAAACTAAAGGTTTGGACTTTTAGTAATTTTCTAATAAGCTGGAAAATGAAATTGGGGTAACCATGGTTAAAATAACGGTCAAAACTATTTTTTTTTTAAATTTATTCACGATAACTTTTAAACGCTTTGTCCTAGATACTTTATATTTGGTAGAAGTCTAGGTATTAAGTACATTAATTTTCGTAGTAAATTTGAAGTCTCTAGGTCAAAGCGTTCAAAAGTTATTGCGATAATCACAAAAAATAGGGGGTTTACCTCGTTTGGACCAACTTTTTGATTATTACAAAAAATAAACTGGATCTTCTCCTGTGCGTAAAATACAAAATAAAAAAACCGCTTGACGATAGCTAATCCAGAAATGGAGGTTATGCTTACGTACATACTGACATACGGACAGACGAAAACAATTTTTTTTTGCAGATTTCGACTCAAAATGACCTAAAACGTCGAGAAAAGTGAAAAAAACGTAATCGAAAATTTTTGACCGTTATGCCCGAATGGG